>DWTO01001593.1:0-15806 GCA_018244755.1 Jemadia pseudognetus
GTTAGTGGCTCGGACTCCGAACTCACCACCTATTCCATATTGGGACGTAAAAGTAAATGGTGAAACATGGGAGTGTGCTACACTCCTCTGCCAGTCTCTTCAGGGATCACAGGCGTGATGTTACGTATACCTACTACATCTCTTCCGAACTTAGAATATAGAACGTTAAATATCTTTATCTTCTCAAACTACTCACCGATCACCACATACCTCACATTCCAATCTCTCATCATCCAGTGACTGCCCTATGTAGTCAAGAAGATCTGTCTTAGTGAGTAAAAGTTAGACATGTATTTATTAAATATTTCTCTACACGTAAGTAGGTACTAGTAGTGATTGCCGCGTGTGGCAACAAGTACCTACATGTGACATGTTACTCAATGTTCAGACGCTAATTGCTCAAAGTGCTCGTCGAGTCTCGTTACCGAAACTGTCAGTGCGGTGCGCGGGGCAAATTGGTCACTGTAAATTACCATGTTTTAGTAAAAATTGACACTTGGCCATTAACGGCCGCACGACGGGCACGCTGGCGGGTCAACAGCCTCAAACCATCCGGATCTAATTACATAGTGTCATTAACATTGTGGAGACGGCACGTCCGCCTAGGAAATGGAATCGAATCATTAGTAGTCTGATTACAAAAAAGGCTTAATAGAAATATAATAACGGACGGAGAAGAAATTGTAAAAAGATTGTAGAGCGATCCAATAATTGGCGGTTATTTGTCGATACGGTTTGGAGCGGGTAATGGGTTGGGACGCCTCGACGTGACTCCGGGGCCTGCCTACCCTGTTATATTATTACAATTTAGCTAAATTTGCAGCTCCGGCGAATGGAATGTGCAAAGAAATAAGTCGGTAAGGTAACAGAGAAAGGCAGATCGCGCACAATTGGATCTGTGTAATCTATTCGTGCACACAAATGTTATAGCTATGTTAGTGAGTATTATGTGTAATTGGTTTACGTACTTCTGATTGCAGTCTAATCATCGTAATCTTTCACCAATTTAGGATAAGTTGTGCTCAAAAATTTACTGAATAATTTATCTTCAATGCTTGTTATTGAAAGCGATTTGTTATTGATTTGCATTTAGTGATAATGGCAAATCATTGTTAGTTAAGAATACGTAAGTACTATTTGAGCGGACTGGTTTGAATAATTTCAGTTTAATTGTGTTTTATCAATATCATTATGAGCTTACTGGCATCATATGTAAAAAATTGAGGTCGACAAAATTGTTTAAAGAGTATATTAATGTCTTATAAATAGTTCTATGCGCTTCAATTTAATACTTGTTTCTGTTAATTTATATGTTATATTCGTTGGAGGCAGGTGTTTGTTTAATAATTTGTGCATCAATATTAAGTAGGTAAGTATTGAACGGTTTTAATTAATATATCGTTACGCCAGGTCCTTTATGAAGTGGAAAAGAACACCGTCTCTATACTTACAAACGTCATATTTTATATACGTATGTATACTTGTACAGATTTTTATATTACTTATATACCTATATGTAACCGACACTCCACTGCCTACCTCTTCGGGGATTACAGACTTGATGTTAGGTTTTACATGTAACCGATAGGTAGGTATATCTGTTAAAGCGTTATGTACTCTAAGATAATTATGCTGTAATGTGCGATGTTTTCGCGCCCAATTTGGAAATGTACAGTTTTTTTTTAATCGTCTTACCCCAGCAAGAACAATATAATATAAGCTTTTCATTCAGAATTCAGTTTCGCCTGTGTTACTTACTCGGCATGTCGTTTATTAGATGCCAGTGCACCATTGCCGTAAGCGCGACCCGAACCTTTACTTGTACAATAGGATGAAAGGACAAGTTTTAGTTATGTTCTCGGGTGATTTTTCTCAATAAACCTAATTGTTGTCTATACAATAATACTCGAATCTAGTCCACCCACATTAGTTTATAAGCTATGATATCAGTGAAATAAAGTGATGGAGAGAAAAAATCAGTCTTTTGTAGTTTAACAAAAAGAGTTGTTTTCTGGCGAGCACGTCCTATATTATTGTATAGTACAATGAAATAATTAGTTGGTTGTCGTAACGGGATATTTTTTCCGACATTAGCCTTATGCCTTTGTGGGTGGGTAATTTAATATTTTTTGTAATGAACACTCGAATGTTGAGTGAGTGACGGAAAAAAAAATTATGCGTATTGTACCCGAATCAAGGAAATCGTTCAATGATACAGCTCACGAGTAGGTAGGTACATCGTTCACTGATCCGTGGCATATCGTATAACTTGAAATGAACGATTGAGCATCTATAGCCGCTCAACAGGTGCAAGTTTTTTTTATCATCTAGCGTTTTAATTAATTGATCAATCATAATTATATTAGGGATCCTATGTATAAGGCTTGGGTAACCAAAACTTAGTACTCTCTTATATATCATTTATTATGTTATTTAATTTTTTGTATCTCATCTCTCATCTTTTATCTTTCCTAATTAAGTATAGATATATTTAGCATTATGTGCCCCCTATCTACCCCATTAGGGATGTAGGATGACGATGTAATAACAATAATGTGATCATACAATATTTTCGCCTGGTGGTTCTTTGTCAAGTTATTTGTCAAACACTATAAAGACACCTACAGAATGTCAATTAAAAGTTTTCGTTACAAATAAAAGATGGATTCACACGAACCCCGTCAAGTGCGACGCTGTGTGATTGATATTAAAAACACAATGGTCACGTAATCGCTTTTTGTTTTTCGTTTGTTTTTTTATGCTTTTTGTTTTTTAAGAACAATACGGTGATTTGGCTAGATATCTATGTACTTTTTTGACTTGTGCATAGCCTCTTTTATCTACAATAGATAGATATCTATTGAATAGGTGTTACCTGTTCAAGTTTTAAGGCTTTTGTAAGATAGCGTCGATTGGTTAGAAGAGTATTATAACAGTTTTATCTTGTGATAAGATTAGATAAGTAAGCTATACGACTCTTACGAATGGCTATGTTCGTGTAAAATCCAAATGTGACCCAAAAGGACGATGTGTGGGCTACTGAGTGCACGTTTCTTAGTATTTCTCAATGCTTATCCCAGCCAGTTGATGGTATTGATTTGGAATTGTAACTCACGTAAGTTAACTAGGCACCTCGCCATGACGACGAAATTTCAAGGTACGGACGCGCTGTAGGTGAGAGTATGTAAGTATCGGTAAGAGGAGTGAGATGGCAGGAAGGGGAACTTATATCTGGCAAGTAGGTACTCAGTTTACTTCTGCGTGTTGTATGACTAAATAAGATTCTTATTATTTTGGTATTAACTTAAAATTTCATATCACCTTAGTTGCGTAAGTGTTATCGTAATATAAGATTCATTGATCAGTGAGTGTTTATATTAATTCTTCTCTTTAACGCAGTGTAAGACGTATCAGCTTTCAAAATTACAGGGTTAAGACCATAACTAGACTTATTAACAGGTGTCCTTTGATATACCTACATACAAACTTACAATGAAAATATATCAAATTTTCAAATAATCGTTGTATGTTATATTCAGGGCCCTTGTGTTTATTATTGTATGCAAAAGAGTTTCTCTCTCTGTATTAAAAGTATTATGTCGATTTGAAAACGAGAAAACTAAACGGGTTGATAGTACCCTACTGCAATAGTCTGATAAATGCAAAACTCTACGGCGTGCCGTCACGATCGCTTTTTTTATTTTTCACAACAATAATGGTTCAATATCAAACTAGCAATCTGTTTTTTTTATTAAAAATTTCAATTGAACAACAGAATAAAGGCAAGGTTAAAGCGACGCCTCCTACGTAGCGAGAAATGTGTGAAGGCAAAGAATTTGTTGTCTTTGATTCAATACACAATGACCACTTGTTCCTGCGGATTCGTACAAATGCCCTTTTGTTTTAGTCGAGATCAGGTATGCAGCAAGGGTGGAAAAAATCTTGTGTCTCCTACTTAATTTACCTTAATGTCCACCTGTCTCGAAGTAATCCATTTGTTTAGCTCTTAGCTGGAGACCAACGAAAAGTACCAAAATTATTTTTTGAGTGTAAAACAAAAAGTGCCTACTCTGCAATTTATTGTGTTGTGTTCCAAACAAAATCTACACTATGAACAAGCGAAAAAAAAAACTCAGGACAAAGGAAAAAAGGAAACAAAAAAAGCAAATAAAAAATAAAAACATAATTCAATAATATAAATATTGCATTTATTTCAACGAATTCGGCAAATAAAATAACTGTAGATAATAATTATAATAATACTATTCAGTTTACAAGACTTTCATCTTCCTCCAGACATTCTCGTGTTTAATATAGTTAAACCAAAGATTGTCTCACTGGCTGGCACTGGACATCAGTTTCAAACAACCAACAGAATAATGTCATCTGAACAACAGTAAATGCAGAACGCATATAATTAGGTTAAAATTAAATAATACAAATTAAAATAAAGTTATTGGAAGTCGTATTGGAGGCGATTTCTAAAACAGCGTATAAGTTAGCCACCTGACTTGCTTAGTACACAATTTATCTAAGTGACAAAACAAAATAGAAAAAAAAACTAAAGAACAAAAAATAAATACAAACATAACATAAGGCAAATCAAAGAAAAAAAACATCACAAAAAACGATATGCAAATAAAACCATATAAATTAATAATACCTACAAGTTCTCGGTCTTGTAGGTAAATAATATGATGTCAATAATATAAGTTTCAAGGCGAATTGTGACATATTAGCATTAAAAAGGAAGGAGCAAGGGTGTGCCTATTGAAGGCGTCATGTAAGACGGTAGGCAAGTTTCACGTGATAATAAACAGAGGAATAATAGCGACTCCCGCGGCGCGTGCGCAGGCCAGGGACGCAGCACGAGCGACCCGAGTTTATACATAACGCAGCATTTAAATTTGAACAAAATATTTGCATATCGCCTAACTCCCCAATCCCAATCCACTCTTATGTAAATCCGTAAGAATATCGAAAACTGCAGCCGGCGACCCCACACGATACCGACGTATCATTATTATGTAAATAATTACGACTGCTCTACTGTTATGTCTGTATATATTTTGTGCCCTTCGGAAAACATAATCGAAATATACTAATTAGATACAGTTATATCACAAGTTCTTAAGATGCCTCTACGAAACCAACAAATATTTTAAAAATCTATCTATGTATGTATACCAACTAGGCTTATTCTTCGCTGCTGCAGCACGGGCGGCGAGCGGAGAGAACCATACATCGTCCTAACGTTTACAACTAGTAGTATACTTTTACACAATTAACTATTTACAGTGGAGCTGAGAAATAATTTACAAATCACTCTGATCCTACAAGGCACCTTATTTAAATAGTTATAAAGACTTCAGGCTTCGCTATGACTTTACAAAATAATTAAAACGTTTTAAATTCTCTATAATATATAATTTGGTTTTCATTAAAATCCTACAACAATTGACAAGTAGCTAAAACCTAATAGGAGTTTTAAATATGAACAACTAGGAAGAATAATATTATGCAACAGATTACTAGCGTGTTACGTGTACGGCCGTGCAGTGTCGGACAGGGATATTGTTTGAAAGTATTTGATTGGCATTATTTAAATAATTGATTATTCATGTGGATCGAAACGCATGTTGGCCAGATCGATTCTATTAGATATACGACGTCCTTCACGCGTCCTAACTCCTACCATTGTTATGTACGTTTGCATTTGAATAGCGGCGGCTTAGAGCGAGCCGCCCACCGGCACACCGGCGCGCTGGCCCGCCTCTCGCGGCTTCGATGACAAAACCCGCGACACTTCACTCACATTACACTAATCTACGAAAGAATGCTTAAATAGAGGCAAGAGAAATCGGTGCGCAGGCCTCAGATTATCGAGATCGATAGGCAAGGGCGCTGCTAAACATACAACATTGCTACATCAGTAGTGATCTTGCGCCGCCAACGTTGAAATCATTATAGTTACTATTGAGCCTAATCAATATGCCAACACTGCATAGGCGTAACGTAACTGTTCCGTTTTATATCTAAATGAATATTTACAAGAGGACTCACTAGTAGGAAAATGGACCAACGACCGTCACGGCACGAAAAGAGCTTCGCTCGAATCGTGTGTTCACTTCGAACAGAATAATTACATCGGACTGAATCGACTTTCGTCCGTCACTAAGCAAAGCTCGCCGTCGCGAGTTTCTACATATTGAGGCCCGGGGTCGCGTAGCACTTGGAAGGGCTAGACGACGTGGACCGCGGTCAAGTAGTGCACTCACCGTTGCCGGCGAGTTGTGGCCGCAGGAACGCGCTGTGTAGTTCGCTGCCGATCCCTCCTTCCAGTCGCGCGGCCATCTGCATGAGCGCGAGCGTGCTGTCCTCGCACCCGCCCGCGCCGCTTTCCAGCCGCGCGCGAACCGTCGCAATGTGTCCACGCGTAAACACGTGGTCTTGCACGGAGTATTTGTGACTGTACTTGAAGTCACACACGCGGCACTCCTCCGGTGGTGGTGCATCCGACACTTCCGACAAGCCGGCCGCCAGGCGCGCTTTTTTTTCTTTGGCACGTGCGTTTTGGAACCATACCTGTACTACTCGTTTGGGTAGTCCAATCTCTCGCCCGAGCGCCTCACACTCTGCCATTGTCGGCGTTTTATAATCGGTGAATAACGATTTCATAATCTTCACTTGAAGGGATGACATTTGAGTTCGAAAACGTTTGCCGGGCGGCCTCGATGTTTGCTGTTGGCCGGTCATAGGTGACGTTGGCTCGTCTTCCTCATAGAACTCCATAGTTTCCGACGCAGTGTCTGAACGTTCATCAGCATCTGATCCCGGTCGTGATAAATCAACTGGTTTGCTTAGATCTAAAGGTATCTCCGATTTTCCATGTTCTGTCCGTCTTTCCGATGGTTCACTGCTGCCGCCGTTTTGTTGAGCGGCAGCATGTGCTTGCAGTTCGCTTACATATCTCTTCATAGATTCCTCACTGTACTGCTTGATAAATTTCTCCATGTCTGAGTGAAAAGGCGGGAAAATAGGGGGCAACATGGGAGCCCCCGCTTGGGAAAAATTTTGTTGCCGATCGCTTTGTTGAGAACCAAAACTTGGTGTAGACTCTGTACTAAGTTCTTCATCCGGTAAAGCATCCACATTGATTTCTCCTCGTGCACACTGATCGGCATGCTTAGTACTCAGGTGGCTTTCTAATGCACTCTTTACTTTAAACAAAGCTGGACAAAAAGGACATCGTTTATTTATGACTTGCGCATGCGCACGAAACTGCCCTTTTCTTTCACGTGCTCGTGTGTTTTGAAACCAAACTTGTACCACTCTTTTTTTTAAACCAACTTCACGTGCAATATTTTCTAGCATTTTTCGTGATGGGTTGGATTCTATTTGGTATTTTTGGTAGAGATAGTCCAGTTGTTCAGGTAAAATAGTTGTTCTTAACCTTTTGTCTTTTGGTTGTTCCCCAGTGTCTATTTCTTCAAACTCATCAAATTTTCGTTTAGCTACTTGCTGATTTAAGGCAGCTACTAAAGGGTGACGTGCTTCCTCATTCGTTAGAGATGCGTTTAATTGTTGTAATTGAGCATGTTGTTGCAAGATTCCAAAAGGGGAGTCCGGCGGATAAGTCGGAAATAAATTAGGGTTCATTATGTGAACTAATTGATGTTCCCGCCATAGATCAAATCGAGGAAAAACTAAGTTGCATTTATCACATTGAAAATTACCATCTTTATCATCACGAGGTTGGTGTGATAGAGGAGTAACTGGTGTGTGCGGAGTCTGCGGGGCTGGAGAGACCGGATAGTTTGGGGCAGCAGGTGTTGGAGTGCGGGGAGGAGCAGGAGATACTGGTACATGTGGTGGGTGATGCTCTACAGTACTTGAATTTGAGTCTTCGCTACTAAGCGTTGCTGCTACTTGTGCCGCAGCTGCTTGCGCTTGGGCTGATCTTTTAGCGTCTTCTTCCTTGAAACAATGCGTTTTCTGATGCCTTATTAATTCATAATATCGTTGAAATACTAGTTGGCACTTCTTGCATTGATAATTAAGACCAGGCGTGCGTTGAAATCTATTGGCATCGTCTGTGGCACCAGCTGGTGGTTCAGCAGCTGGTTGGTTTTCATATACTTTCCTCGCTTTTTGCCGAGCGTTTTGAAACCATACTACTATCACTCTCGGACTTAAACCTAGTAATTTAGATAAATACTCCAAGTCATCATCTTTCGGATATGCGTTATTCTCAAAAAACTCTTGTAGAACTTTAATTTGATAGTCAGTGAATCTAGTTCTGTTGGCGCGTTTGCCAGAAGACCCCGAGCTGTTGGATCCGTTCGAGTTGCCCCCGGAAAGTCCGAAATCGGCCGGTCCCCTGCCAGGACTGAGGCTGCGATTTGGGGTCAAAGGTAGGACGTTCGGGGGCACGGAGTTTGGGGACGCGAAGTTAGGATTTAGCTTCGGTGGCAGCATCGATGGATGTGGTGGTTGAGGTATGCTGGTGGCTGGTATCGAATCAATTTGAGACTGAATCAATGAGTTCAGAGATAAATGTGTTGGCGTCTGAGGTCGCGATATGCTATGTTGGTGGTCAGGAATATTTAAAGCGGGGCTTTGTAACGGAGCCTGAGGAAAAATGAAACTTTTATCCTCTTGGTGTCGATCATCATAAGAATTGTATTTTTCTTCCATAGTTGGTTCATCATTCGGTTCTGATTTTACTTCCTGCTGACCAATATATGCAGCATCTTCAATTTTTGCTTTTTTTTCAGGCGGTGGTTTGCCTTCGTCCGAACTTGCAGACGAATCTAAAGGTGTTACTTTAGCTTCTCCAGTCTTCTCATATTCCTCCAGGTTGAGTGTAGTTGAAGGTGGATTGTTGAAATTGTATGGAGAATCTTTGTTTCGCTGGCGTTCTTTGAATAATGTGTTCCGGAACCAGTGTTTGATGACTTTTGTAGCCAATCCAGATTGTTTTGCCATTTTAGCAATTGCCTCGTCACTGGGCGAGTTGTTAATGTCAAAATGTGCTCGCAATATCTTGAGTTGCTCGTCAGTGATGCGTGTTCGAGCGCGTTTCTGCCCCGCCGCAGCGTTTGCCTGCAAAAAATAAACATATACTTCAGAACAAAATAAATTGTTACTTATCCAAAAATATACCTAATGTACAGATGTGTGGGAATCATTATTCATTTAATATAAAAGTATTACCTACATTGCTTTACATCGAACAAAGGGACTACAAAATTGTAAAGGGCTCATTTATCTGTGGCTGTAGGACCACTCAATGATTGCAGGTAACTTTGAATAATAACAGAATTCGTTGTAGATAATAATACTTCGACCCTAGGCGCCCAACAATAGTCCCTCTGTTGCTTTGTGCAAACAGATAGCTAATGCTTATCTCATAATACCTTGTAGATACGTCTTTCCTTACGATTGAATTTACACTGTACTTACAGCTGACAGAAATAATCGAATGTAACCAATACATTTAATCTTTTAACGTTACTTTATATTTACTTGACTACATTTATAAAACATGAATGATTGAATAGGTTTGTTGTTAATATTAATATCTACATAATTTATGTAAATGTACGTCCAAAGTTGAAGAAAATAATAACTGGACTTTGTTTGATATAAACGTATTTGTTTTAGTTCTTGATAAAATGAATAGCAGACAAATGAGGTGGAGTTTGAGATCTCAACTGTAGGAATAAAAGTAAAGTTAAGTTAAAATGCCCTTATCATAGTGGTAACAGTTTGAATAGCAGTCACCTAAAGCGCTAATGGTTAACATAGTAATTAAGTAATTAGTATAACGTAGTATATTACGAAAGGAAAAATGATAGTACGACATTTCATATTCGGTAACAATATATGTGGACTATAACAAACATTAGGATATGCTCACTTAAACTTTTCTAATAATGTAGTAATATACCTATTTAATAAATTAATAAAAGAAAAATAAAGCACGTACATGTAATATTATCTTAGGTATTATAAAAGGTATATAATATATAAACTTATCGATGTATATATAAAATGTCAATTGATAATATTGCGAAAACTATTGGAACATAAATTGGCATAGCATTTATTATTTTCAAGTTATATATAATTCATAATTTGAAAAGAAATATTTTTATAAATTACCTGTTTTATTATATATAAGAAATATTTGACTCACTTGTTGCTGCTGTTGTAATAGTTGTTGTTGTTTCAGCTGAGCGTCATGCGGGAAACCTATCGCGTCGAAGGGCGGTGGCGGCAACATGAGGGGCACCAACGGAGGTTGCAGGTTCATAGCTGCCAGGGCTCCCACGTTTAAACCCAAAGGCAATCCTAGTGAAAGCATTTGAGCCACCATAGGATGTAGTTGTCCCAACTGTTGCTGTAATTGCAACATATTCAATGCGGCTTGCATTTCTTGCACTTGAGCTGCTAGTAGTGCGCCAGCTTGCGCTTCACCTGAAGCACTTCCGTTCTCATTGAAGGTACCACTCGTGTCTCCGCGCGGCGACGGCGATCTGTCGCTTTGAGGTGCTGGAGATGCAGCGCGAGGTGAGTTCGGCGCACCTGATTTCCTTTCATATTCAGATTTGAACTGTTCCGCGAACTGCTCTAAAAATTCCAGTGGAACTTTGTCTTTATGCACTTCTTCACAATGAGTCTTTAACACGAACACACTAGAGAACTCTTTATTGCAATGTTGGCACGTAGATTTCGTTTCTCCATCTGGTGGCTTTTCCTCGGGAGGCGGAGGCGGCGGACTCGGTACTCGCGCCATTTCACGTTCTTCTTGGAGTTTGCGCCGCTGGTTTTCATTGTATTGCATAACGAGATCGAAGCCGAACGTTTCGAGTAGTTGTTTATACATTTGTGAGTTGCGTTTGGGCGGGTTGCCCTTTGCGACCATCTCGTCTAATGCAGCAGCTTCTGCGTCACCTAGTGGCGAATGCGCCCGCGCATCGCCAAACGGACATGAGGTCGCGCGATGTGCGTCGAGTAGCTCCCCAGTCGGAAATGACGCGTGGCAACGCTCGCACGAGGCGCTACCTGCGCGCGGGGATCGCGGGCTACCTGGGCGCGCGGGGGGCGAGGAGCGAGGCCCCCCGCTGCTTGTAGACGAAGGGGATGTATTTTTCGGCGACAACACGTCTTGTAAAATTTTTGCGGGGTCGTTCCTGTCCGGTTGTTCTACAAGGGGCCGTGTCAAGTCTACGTGGCCGGCCGCGGCGAGCTCCTGCAGCTTGCCTGCTCGAGTTTGATGTAACACGGATCGCATGTGTATGTCGAGCGTACTACCCTGAGTATATGCAACCTTACAGATATTACATTTGTATCTTTTGCGATCATCTTCTTCGCTTGATGTACTTTTAGGTGTTAGAGTTAGATTAGATGGTGCTGTACCAGCTCCGGGCGATACGGGAGGATTGTTGTTATTTTGCTGTTCTTGCATAGCTCGTTTCAGTTTATGCAAATGGCTAACACTATTGTAATGAACGAGCAAAATGTTCTTTTGTGTAAAAGATTCTTTGCATACATCGCACTTGAACGGTCTGTTAGGGTCAAGGTATTTTTCCATGGGGTATGTTAATTTCTCTCCTTTTCTGTGTAATAGAGTTTTGTTATGAGCTGTTAGATATGATTGTCGAGTAAATGCCACCTTACACCTGTGGCATTTGTATTTTCTATTCGGATCATTGTAAGAGTCTTCCGCCATAGCTTGTGAGTTCAAATAATCTTCTAGAAATTGTTGATCTTTGTATATAATCGAATCATCTGAGTTTTCAGCATCATTGTGGCCGGACTCATCTGCAGCAGTAGCACTTGAGTCTCTGTCTTCCATTTCAGCTAGTTCATCATCAGGAGTTCTTAAAGCTTCTTTTCGCAGTAAATCAGCGGTTGCAGCATCAATAGCAGTACCTTGACCAGCTTGTAATAAGGGGTTAGATGCGAGACTTCGCTTAAACGCGGCCAGTTCCTCTTCAGTTAATTCAGAGTGAGATGTTTCAACGTGCTTCTGAAGAGCCAATACAGATCTAAAGCTCCTTCCACATAACACGCACTTGGTGGCATCACGTATAACGTGATATTGCGAATGAAGTTGTAGCTTTTCGATTGTTTTAAATGCCAAACTACATTGATTACAACGATATTTATAAACATGCTTTTCTGACACCGACATGTTGGCAATAGAATTTTTTGCATGCGCTTCTCTGAAATGATTCTGCAGAGCGTGAGCTGCGTCAAAATATCGGTTGCACCCTTTTTTCCAACAAAAATATCCCGGTCCTTGGGGTGTTTGTTTCAGTTCTAAGTGACCTGATTCATTTTGATGGTGACACAGTTCATCAACGTTACGGAATGTGCGGTTGCACGTAGAACAACGCTCCGTTTCGCCATCAACGCTTCCTTCAGAGCGAGGAGATGATATTTCGCGTTCTTCATCACCGTGCCGAGATTCTTCGCGTTGTCCTTGAGTTGCTCCATTAAGCCAATGACTCTGGTCAACCAGAAGTAACAGCCTTTGTAGACCCTCTGAGTTGACCGAGTGTATCTGCATCACATGCCGTTCAAGGGAAGGTCTTTCTTTGAATGCATCTTGACACAGTGGACAAATGAAATGTCTCGTAGGATCACCGTGAACAGACGCGACGTGGATTTGCAATTTGCTCTCGGTGCTGCAAGTGAAGTTACAATAAGGGCAATTGTGTTGACCTTGAGTCTCATGGTTGTCGTCTCTGTCGCTAGAGACATGTTGAGGTAAGTGGGACTGTTGTTGCTGCTGCTGTTGCTGCTGCTGTTGCTGTTGCTGTTGCTGTTGTTGCTGTTGATGTTGTTGGTGTTGTTCTAAAAATCGCATCATTTTCTGTTCTTGCGTTAATTCGGGTTTTTGATCGATGGGCTCTTTGTTATCTGTTAACAAATATATTAGTAATTAAAAAAATAATCTAGTACGCATCACAGAATAACTCGAATAAATACTGAACAGACCTCTCGGAACGAAATCTCCACAACAAATGGATAGAGATCACAATAATATATGTTCACAATGTCTACCTACGAGTACGTTTACGTGAGATTTATCTGCAAAAAAGATTATTTCTATAAATGAAGCTAACTATTGTTCGGTGCAAGCGTTTGTTACTTTTCTGAATCGAAGTTAAAAATAAAATTCTTCTCTTTTATATTATTAGTAGGACTCGTTTTGTTTGCGACGTCCCGGCAAGACAAAGGTATCGCTCTATCCATCCCCTACGCACACATTCATGGACGCATTAATGCTAAAGTAACAAGTATATTGTAATTTTGCACACAAAGGAGATACAGGCCGGGCAAACAATCATTGTTCATTATTACAAAAGGTTTCGAATATTTCGCTCCGCATCGGATCAAATGCATTCGGGATATCGACGCATGCGTTGATGAGTGCGAACGAGATGGGGCATGGCGTAAGATGTGCGAATGCAATTATTATTTGACCAGAGATGTGTCCGCGGCAGCGTGCGAAAGGAGCTGGTCGGCATTGTTTACGCTCAAATAACGAAGGTAAAAGAAATGGGTGATGCGAGAAGCGTATAAGATTCGTTAATGTAACGTTACAGTTACATAGTATTATGGGAGCAACCGACAAGTCATTGTACGCACGTTTTTGGCTTATATTTGAGTAAACGACACAACGCGGATTTTCTCATCGGGGCAATTTTGAGAATAATACGTGTTGTAAATAAAATTAATAAATATTATAGAGGATGCAAAATGCAATAACATTTAGCCGGAACGATGTCTTAAAGGGTTTTTATTTCTCATCTAATTATTACACGAAATTATCTGACCGTGAGATAGCATCGCAGTTGAAACCAGTCAGCCCCCTGTGTGTTTGGGAACCCGTTTCATAGTTTTAAGCAGTTAAAACCGTTACATCTAATGAAGGGGAGATTGAAAAGTAAATTCAAACGTGTAACAATAATAATAATCAACTGACCCCAGACGAGACCGGTGACCAGTGTAATTATTTATGATGTAAATTTGCAGACCCACAGTCTGGTCGACGAGTAGAACAATGGCCAGGTAAAGGGACTTTGTCTGCACAAATGCGATCTCCAACACTTTTGTCAATGACAAAGGGAGCCTTTCTAAGGAAACACCACATCGTTATAGCGTCGTAAAGCAAGTATTGTTGTATTGTGCAGTGTGCGTTTTGTTTTGCAAGATTTAGGTCAGGATTTTTATAACATGGCGTTAGGAGCACAATGCTGGTTTGAATATTTTACAGCCGTTGCGTCCTTGCTGTTGCAACCCGCTTTTGGAAATTGTCAACATTTCAATGGTCATTTTGTAGAAAAAAAGTGTTCTGTGATTATAAATAAGAACGAACTTCAAAAGTGCATATTATGGGTATAAAGTTATTCCCTAGATTTAAAAACTTTTATCATTTGTTTACGCTAAACGTTTGATCGCCAGTCAATAATGAAATTATTTCCGTTTCGATGTTCATGAGATCGATTTTTAAACGTTAAGTCAGGAAAAAACATCACTATCATTATCACACCTGATGCCTTACGGTGTAGGTAGAGAGCACCGCGTGCCAAAAATATCGTTATACCTACATCTGAAATTAAAATTTATTGTTGTATGAATGTAACTGTAGTAGGTAAATATATATCTTTGTAAGCATAGTAAATTATTTGTTACGTTCTATGTAATCTAACTGTTGCACCCTTCTATCCTTCATCGCTTCGTCCCAAGCGCTGAGGTCGGTTTCTGTTTAAGTAGTATTTTACGGATTTAACATTTTTAATTTAATTTTACATTTTTAGTTAACTTTTTCTAACATAAACTTGTTTAGTTTTTACGTACTAGACACGCGCTTAAGAGTCTTTGGTGTATTAAAGTATTGTGAAAACTATATTAATACTGTTTCAGATGTCAACGTGAGGTGGCTTGTCTGAGGTTACTAATATCTACTAAACAAATTAAAAAATGTAAAACACATTTACATTAAACATGATCACTGAATAAATAGGAATATGCAAGGAAAAAGTTCTTAATCTCCATTACGCAAAAAAATGTACATGTAGGTATGTGTGTGTTAGACATGTGTGTTTTTATCTTACATTTGATACTGCGCATAATAAGAATTGAAAGAGCCTTTTATAAAAGTTATGTAGCTTTTCTATTTTGCACTGATGTGTAAGACATCGCAAGGATTTTATATTTATACGGACATCAATTGTTTAAAGCGGGAACTCAATAAGGTGAAAATAAGTAATAAGCATAAACATGAGGTACACAATGGCGTAAGCCGGATTTCTTTCGCCTCCACATTTCTCTCGGAGTTTATCGTATTTCACCGTGGCCATAAACATACGGGAGATGTACCGGCGACATTGTAAGATGATGTAGCTGCCTCATCACAAGGGGCAATCATCCTTAATGCGCGACCGCCACATACGTAATGCGAGTCATTGTCCCGCGTGCGGTACTTATGGAAAATTCGCGTTCTCAATTCAAATCTTCTCTCTGTCTCCCTCGCTCGCGGGGCGGAGTCGCCTCCGACCAATGACCGAGTCCGACTGTGGCGACACCGTGTAAGGCGTACGTTATTAAAGAAACCTGTTCTAATGTTGAGCGCTTTAAATTAAATTTTGTCCGAGTGTAATTATCTTATTATTGTGATTACGAATTCCCTGCTAAATGTTCATCGTCCCGAGTGGAGATTGCCTCTCGTATTCGATGTGACTGTTGGCCACGCTTTGGATGCTGATACGATCTTAGAGCTGCTAACG
>DWTO01001594.1:0-15805 GCA_018244755.1 Jemadia pseudognetus
GAGCTGAGCATGCGGGTTGAGGGTCTTGGCCCAGCATGGCCTTTGCTGCTGCCCTTCGGCGACCAGAGTTTTTATTCGTAGCTGGCGTAACCGCGTACATATTTATGAGTTACTAGAAAATCTAAATTAGGAAAATACAATAATATTTGGGCTGGGATTTGAACCCATAACCTCCCGATCGGCAGTAGTGCTTGCAATAAACACAACCAACAAGGGTATAAGGATGTAATATATAAGTTACTAATGTAATATACAAATAGGATTAATAAACAAATTAAATTAATATTGGATGAATCATGCAGTTCATTCATCCTATATTAACTAATGATGTTAGCACTGTCACTTTTGAATACAACATGGTGTTACATAAAATGTAACCTACATATTGCATATCAAATGTCTGACTAAATGAGGATAAAACTGTGTTGGTTTGTATAGGAATGGTTTGCAAAGAACTGGAATGTGTTCACAGTTCTTCTTATTATATTGACATTCAGTATAAAATATAACATCACCGAGAAATTTATTTAATACTCATGTTGGGGGCTTTCTTACAAATTCCGAGCAAGTGTAATGTGTATGATTTTTGACATTGTAGTCTATGAAATTTTGATAAGTATAGATAAACTTTTTGTGTTACTAATTAGACATTACACATTATAAATAGATAAGCTTTTTATGCAATAAAAAAGCTAAAAGACTGAAAAAAAACAAGCTAAATATGTAGTATTGCTATAGGAATGAGATACTTGCTTCTTTGACCCATTTGTGAGTACCACTCGTGCATCCAGGTTGGCTGAGGAAGTTGTTGAAGTCAGTGGTTCTCTTCTGGCAACAGGACCAAAACTTGAGTCCTTCATGGAACACTGGGCATCCCGGGTGATATGTACACATTGAATTGTTTGAATCGGGGCCCTCATAGGATGCACTACAACCTCCATTTTTGCATGATGTCCCTATGGCTATAGTACTGTGAAAAAAACAATGAAATATTTTATAGTTAAATTTAATGCAAGAACAAGTCTCATATTTTTTTATGATTATTGTCGCTGCATTGTCACACCAGGTTTCTTATAGGTTAAACAGAAAAAAATTCAGTAGTGCCCGACTTGGGGTTTGAACCCAGAACCTCCCGTTTGGCAGTCGTGCTCACAATTAACACAACCAACAAAAGTAAGAGGATGTTGTATATAAATTCCTAATCTAATATACAAATTAAATTAATATTGGATGAACCATACAGTAGATTCATCCTATATTAAAAGTATTTCTAGATATGCATGCTTTGCGATCGGTACAATTTAATCAACTATTGAGAGTTAATGAACTTCATTGCAATAATGAGATACTCTAAAATGGATCAGCAATCTAGCTTGACCCAGTATAGCCACACTTATAGCAAACAGCACCAAAGACGGTAGGATGCTCACAGTGAACTGAGTTGAAGACAATTTATTGTTATATTATCTATATGTTTGAAAGGTCTCTTTTGACTGTCTAATCTTTGTAAAAACATACTAGTTAGTTAGGAGATACAACGAGCAACCTGCAACACACATTATGAGATGCTAGTAGTTCTTGGTTCATTACATTACAACTAGTTACCTATCATCAGTCTTAATCACTTTTTGCACAGATTTCTGAATAACTTCCTTCAGTGAGTCGGCAATACGTGCTTCAAGTAAGGTCAGGGGAGAGTCAAATGGAGGCCTGGGTAACTGTGGACCTGTCACTGGAGCTCTCACTTCTATTACTTCTTTTTTTTCTAATTCCTGGTCCAATGCTTTCTTCTCTGGTTCTTGTGGTTTCTGTAACCAGTTCAAAATTAAGATTTATTATGTCACCTACATGAATTCATTCATATGGAATTCTGGAATTTTAAAAAGTAGCCTATGTTACTCCTTAATATATCTGCCAATCAAAATCCCGTCAAAATTGGTCCAGCTGTTCCAGAGATTACCCGGAACAAACAGACAGACAAATATTGTTTTTTTGGTATACATATACACCGTGTATACATATATATGCATGCAGATGGGCCACCTGATTGCAAGTGGTTACCGTCGCCTATGGACATTTGCGACAAAGGAGTGCTCTCTTTGCGCTTTTCACGAAGAACCTGACGCCGTAAAGTTCTGGGAAAGCCTCATAACTGGTGAAACATGGGAGTGTACTACACTTCTCTACTTACCACTTCAGGGATTATGAGTGTGATATTAGATATGTAGTTATTTGTATTTACTTACCACATTAGAATGCTTGGACATAGTGCAACCCTTAATGTTGAGGAACTCAGTAAAGTCCACACTTTTCTTATTGCAGCAAGACCACCCCTTGTATGCATCATGAAACACTGGTAATCCAGGATGGTGGCAGCATTTATCTAAATTGCAAGAAAAACAATTAATAAAGCAGACAATATGGTGTAAGTTCTTTATATCACTGTTTACTCCGTTATGTTTCCTATGGTAAGAAATGATGGAGATCTATGAATAAATGAATGATAAAGGTTTCAGCTAGATCCTGAAAGAGATGGCGACAGGGCATATGCAGTACCAGGGGAAATATGTATTTTAAGCAGATTCAATTAGTGTATACCCTGGGACTACAACATATCCTGTTCAGACTTATGTAGGCATAACCAGGCGAAGTACATAAATTATCTTAGGTATTTTGTGGGTTTTAAGTTGGTGCTCCAAGTTCTTTTCAAGTGTGACTAACATTAGCATCTAATATGAATACTTCAACATTAACAATGAAAACATAATAATACAAACTGGTGGGATTTTAGACCAGAAGTACTTATTTTTTCACAGAAATGACGCTGTAACCTCGTGTAGAATTAAATATAACAACTAAAACAATTTGTACACCATTGAAAATTTATTTGTATACAAATTTTGCATACTGGATGAATAAAATAATTGTAACCTTATATTCATGAAATAAAACTAAGAATATTAATGCAATACGCCTCAGAGCAATATTAAAACAGACTTATATGGGGCCTAATCGAACGAAGTTAATACTCATATTTAATGAATACCTATAGAATGCGGTAACTAAGTTTTCCTGTAACATCTAGAACAATCTCTGGAACATACCTTCATCATTGGCGTTAGGGTCGAAGAGTTGACCGCAACCACGATTGTAACATTGCACAAAATTTTTATTTTCAAGCATTTTAATTTAAAAATGACTAAATTATTTAAAATTAATACGTAATGCGTAAATAAAAATATAGAATCTTGATCTGTAAATAGGCTAACCAGACAGAAACAGGCGTGAGTAAACGTCAAAACACAAGAATGACATTAAAATAATGAACGAGCCGTTGACACATTGAGCTTTTATATAAGTATAAGCTAAAGCTGACAAGAAATAATAATTGTATACTAAGTATACAATTATAATTTCTAAAAGTCTTTTACAATCATATTATCATTCTGAATCAATTTAAAAAATATTTTTGTATTTACAGACCTGCCATGCTTTTCTGAATTCATCACTGTCTTCATATATACACGAAATCTATTGTAGCAAATGAATGTTTGAATCTATTATGGTTTGTATCGATATATCTTACTATAAATCCAAATGATTATTGACCTAGCAATCTTATAAAAAATAAAGCAAAAAAGTTGAACATTCATAATTAACAGTTAGCTATACGATGGTGCGTTTTGGCCAGTAGGTACTTTATTTCGACAATTATAAAATATGTAATAGTATTTAGTAGGCAGCAGCGTTAAATTGTTGTTATTAATAAATAAAACAAAACATTTTTCGAACTGCATTGTTAATAAAATAATTTTGTAATATACTCAAACCTCACCTAATTCATTAAAAAAATGTAGATTCGATATATTATAAAATCGATTCTTTTCGATTTCTTTTGTTTCGCACTCTGAACGAATAGTAGTGATGTCGTTACGAAAAAAGAAGTGGGGTTTGTGTAAAGTAGAGTGTGGGCGTACTATAATGGATTAAACATTTATATATATTCTGCACAGTAAAAAATAATGCAAATACGTAATAAATAACAACTAATATCACACAGCGTTGTAATCGTCAACATGTAATCTCTACGTAGGATTCGAGCGTACAATCGAAGAACAATGTCACCCGTAGTCGTGAAAAACTTTAAGTGCTAATGAAAATTTGGTACCATGTAATATTTAGAAAATAAATGTGTGCGTAGAACGATATTTTATTTGCTAAACATATTTAAATGTCGGTGTAATTAAATGATCTAAAATCATGAATTTAATGCGCAAACTGCGTGGAGCTTCGTCGTCGGCATCTTCGGATTCCGCGGAGGCGTCGAGCTCATCTTCCCACGTCCAGCTGGGGCTCATGCATCTCAAGAAACTGTTCGCTGAATATACGCACCCACCGCAACCACTGACTGACGCTGAAAAAGATGATAAACTTTATAACATGTTGCCACTATTTTGCAAGGTAATTTTGCGTGACCCACCACGTATAAATATAATAATACTGGCGTAAATAAATAGGAAATGTAGTCTGTTTAGTAACTTAAAAATCATCTCATTGTACTGTCTCGACTGCCTCGTTGGTCGTGTTGGTGTGCTATTGCCGATAGAATGGCTGTGTTCAAATCCCGAGTTGGACACTATTGGATTTTTTAACTTAGATTTCCTAGTAGTGGCTGCTACCGATGGAATGATTATGTATTCAAATTCCAAGTCGAACACTATTGGATTTTTCTAACTTAGATTTTACAGTAGTGGCTAGGAGTTAGATATGTGCCCAGTAAGCATTAAGCTCACCACCTATTCCATGATGGGACCTAAATGTAACTGGTGAAAGATGGGAGTGCACTACCCTCCTCTGCCTACTTCTTCGAGGATTACAGGCATGATGTTACTTATCTCATGCAGTTTAATTTGTTATTAAAATAATCACTGATATAAAATTGCTCATATGCTGTGAAAAATCGATTTTTAATATTAGACAGTTATAATTAATTTGGTAAATGAATTTAGACTTCCTCTAAATGGTGTCGTTTTGTTTCTCTAAATATAATTAATTCTAATTGGTATTTTCTATGACTTGTTAAATTATCTCACTTCTGGTATTCATATTTGTTCTATCTCATTGTAACAGGTGTTCTCTTTGTTAAATTTTCTACCCGTAATTAAATATAATGCTCAAATTCATTATTAGCGAAATATAAAAATACACTGACTAATGTTTTTTGTTGCTTTGATTATAAAAAATAATCAGATGATTTGAGTACCTCCTCCTTTTTGAAGTCTGTTAAAAATAATGTGGGATTATAGTCCTGTAAGATTTTCCAATATATGTCCATATATCATAAATATCATAACCACCCCCTTTAATGTATGTCTGGAAGGACTTGGAGACACCATAAGACATTACAGCCACACTTTAGCTGCAATGTTATGTACGTATAGTGTTCAGTAGGACATGACTTACAAATGAGTTTGTAAGAGTAGCCTCTTTTGTATTGAGTGAATGTCCCACTTCAAATGAGGTGAGGCGTTCATGACAAATGTTATGCTACATGAGATTGTCATGAACACCTTAAATTAAGTATCAAAGTTTGAGAGTAAGAGTAACCTGCATAGTCATGTTCACTTTACAAAGTAAGATTAATGTTAATATTTATGTGGACATGACTCCCATTGATTGTTGCCAAATAGCGCCTAGTGCAATCATCACTTAATAAATTAAGAATGTGGTTGATTTAAAATAACAGTATTTTTTAGAAATTTGATATGGTTTTAGTAATTAAGTATGTAGTCCCAATGGAATAAATTTCTGATTTATTGATAGTTTATGAATATATTTCTAAAATGTTAATATTTTTTTAATATATACAGTAATATGTATCAATGATAACTTCTGACTAAATAATACAATATGTAAAATGATAATAATAACCTATTAGCATGTTATAAATTGTAAATATTGATATTTTTGTACATTAAAGTAATGTATCAATATAAATTACACAGATATGTATCTTCACGCCAAGTTCCTTACAGGGTAGGCATCGTCAGTGGTGTAGTGTATGTTTCTGCCACCCAGGGTGGAAGAAAATGTTGCCGCCACCCGTCTGTATTTTGACGACCAAAAACAATAGGAAAACACCATCACCTTGTTTACAGTTTATATGTTTATGTCGACTAAGCTGTCACAGCTAAAACACTGTCAATGATCATAATCTCTACATAGGAGACCCAACTAATGAATTTGTATATCCACATTCATTTCATATTAACATAAAACTGAGTTATATGATGAGTGACACATGACTTGAACTTGGTGTGAACCCTAGTCAATGCGTACTAGATGCAAAATTTAATTTTTAACAATATACCTATATATGTTATCTGTGGCTTTTAGTGCAACATGAATATAATTTATAAAAAACATCTTCATCAACAAATATTTTGTTAGTGTTTTTGCAATTAGTATCAACATTAACTATTTCCAGTCTGATTATGCTTTGACAAAGAAAACTTTCACATTGTATCTAGCTGTTGAAATTAGAGTTGGCTCTTTGCCTATAAAAAATTTTCAGCAGAATGGAGCAGTTTCATAAGATCAGTGTTAACAATTTTTCCCTTTGATACCCGAATAGCTTTTATCCTATATACACAACTTATCAAAACACTTATTTATATATATTACCTGTAACCTAAGCATTGTTGAAACATGGTTACATGTAGAAATAATATGCAGCATTAACACTTATCTGCATTATGAGATAAATCTATGTGTTATCATAAGACTATTATCTTATAATCTCAAATGGATATGAAGGAAGTCCTGTCAAGTGCAGACTGATTTTGAGAACAACAGAAATTGATTTTGATGTGGTTTTTACTTATTATGAGCTCGGTGGGCATATACCGGGCACATATCCAGACTCCTAACAACTACTAGAAAATCTAAGTTTTTAAAAAATCCAATAGTTCTTGACGCGGGATTGGAGCCCAGGACTTCTTGATTGGCAGTCATGTTTGCAACCAACATAACCAACCAGGCAGTCAATATTTTAAATATTCTTTTGTTCAATTATCATATGACTATTCTATGCCATTTCACATTTTATAAAATAAAAGCAGTGAAAAAAAAAATCTTGACAGGTTTTTGGTACCAGTCCATCGAGTGAGATGAATGAGAAGTTTTGGGATATATTATCATTTTGTCAACAAGTCTCTAAGCTTATGGTGTCAGAGATAAGGAAAAGAGCCAGCAACCAAAGCACCGAGGCAGCTAGCTGTGCTATAGCAAAATTCTTAGAGATTGAGAATTCAGAAGAATCCAGTAATGGCTGGATGCTGCTATCCACTTTAAATCTCCTTGCTGCGGGAGATCAGTCTTTGATACAGGTATGATTATGTAACAAACAGTCTGTATAGATTACCAGGAGTATTAAGTTACAATTATAATACCACTCTGCATGGGGGTAATAAATTGCTTAAGGGTAATTGCTTGAGATTTAGTAAGTCATTATTGCAGTACACTTTACATTAAATTTGTTGGAACATAAGTGAAGATATATCAAAATTATTATTACTGTACAGATGAAAATTCAGCATAAAACCTTTTTGTGTCACTTGTATTGTTACTGGCACAATCTTTTCCTCAATATAAAAATGAATTTACATTTATTTTTCCTGATGAAGTGAACATTCTTTTGCCACTTTTAGGTCATGACCACCGCAGCTATACCATCAACATTAGTGAAATGTCTATATCTATTTTTCGATCTACCTGAAATACCAGACTCAGAGGCGGATGTTCAGGATGACAATAGTGATTTTACTCCTCGCGAGAGGAGGATACTGTTACAGAAGATATTTGTTCAGGTTTACCATTATATTTTAGTAAATCACATTATTTTTCCATTCATGTTTCTATTTTATAATTATACCATACATAAAATACTTTTAGGTACTGGTACGGTTATGCAGCCACCCATTCCCTTGCGAGGAGTTGGCAAGGAAAGATGACTTAAGTTTATTGTTCTCTGCTATTACATCATGGTGTGCACCGTATAATATAATGTGGAGGAAGTCTGCAGCAGAGGTCTTGATGACGCTGTCCAGGCATGGCTTAACACAATCAGTTGTCCAACACATACATAGTAAGTATTATTTTTCAACCTTAAACATGTACTGTTGGCATTTGGGTCTGTTTGTTTGTACACGTATACTATTAAATTCCATGCAATATTTCAAGAATTTTTTCACTATTGTAGGGTTAGATTAAATTACTATCACCAGTTCAATCTATCTATAGAGACACACCATATTAAATTAAAAGAAAGTGTACCAGGGGCTTTTGAATTGAAAAGTATTTATTTCATTACAGATAAGGGTTGTGTAGGACTATGTATAGAGAACATGCAAAAAATTCCAGAGTTGACACCATTAGAGGTAAATGTTTTATTATTAAATGTTCACAAAAATACCTATGAGTGCAATAATATATATATTTCCTAATTCAATTTTTTTGTTGTTTTATTTATTGCAGGTTGTTGAAATGTTTGTTGCAGTGTTTTGTTTTCTCAAGGATTCTAGTGACGTCAGTCAATTATTGCTAGATGATTTTAGGTCTTGTCAAGGCTATCTCTTCCTATCGGAGTTCCTTCTCAAGTATGTATACTTTCGGTTCATTTTGAACTAATGTAATTTATATTAGAAAGCATGAGCATGTCTGAAGAAATGTATATTGTACTTTTTTCAGCCTTTTTCAAATTACGTTGCCTAGATTCATTTTGTTTTTTCTAATTGTTTCCCCTAGGATTCCTTACAATTTTGCCTTTGTTATTATCACAGACATGAGAGACAAGATGTGCCCGATTATTTGACATCTGGGTAAGCATAAGCACTTGTTTATTGTTCATCAATTAACAATTACTAACAAGCTTACGTGTTTACACTGCATTTAACACATGTGGTCTCGCAACTGACATGTTAATTAAAGTTAATGCTTTTTGTTACCACAAATTATTGGCTTTTATGCAAATCTATGTACCTAATTGGATTGATGTAACAATTTTATATATTACATTTATGTCACTAGGTGTGTGAAATATTAAATGCTGATTGCATAGTTGATTTAAATTGTTAATGTTACCTTTATATACACACTTACTTTAATACACACACACATACATTGCATGTCAATACTGAGAAGGTCAACATGTTTATGAATCTCCCGATAGCATAATGTAACTTTTTAATTATTATTATGCCATGTCCTAGCTGTGCATTTTATAAATAGATAACAAGTTTTAGTATTGTCTATCCGATTACCTAAGTATACATTTTTTTATTATTTATTAAACTGCTTGCTTTAAATCGCTTGGCCATGAGTTATAAATTGAGGACTTTATGTATTAAGAACTAAGATGTTTCAAACTATGTTACCAAATATATGCTTATTGCATGAATGACAGGCTTGAGGAAGAACGGGTGAGTGGCACAGAGGCCCGCGCGGCGCTCCGCAACCTCGTGCTGATGGTATCGTCGCTCTGCGCGTGCGGCTTCTCCGAGCTGCGGCCCACGCGCGCCAACACCGAGCTGTTCCAGCTGCAGGGGTTCGTGCTGCCGCAGCCCACCACCCCCGGGCAGGCGGTCAGGAATGTGCAGGCTTTTCAGGTATGACGCTAATGACGATATGTTATAGGTATGTAAGAATACAGATATTGGGCACTTGGCACTCCCCGCCTGCCTAGTTAGGAACTTGGTGGGATAAAACAATAATAATAACATTAATGAAGATATTAAGATAATTCTAACTCTTGGGCGGCTCGTCGACTATGACATTACTAATCACATACTTTACAGTTCATTTCGTTTTACAGGTCCTCCAATCCGTATTCATAAAATCTAACTCTCCCGCTCTGTGCTGCACTATTCTGGATGCAATTTCGAGTGTGTATCACGCAGACAACGCCAATTATTTCATATTGGAAAACCAGAACACCCTGAGCCAGTTCTCGGAGAGAATTCACACGAAAAACGCCGAAATTCAAGAGAAGTTTTTCGAATTGTTGGAATTCATCGTGTTCCAGTTAAACTTTGTCCCTTGCAAGGAGCTCATCTCACTTTCGTTGCTATTGAAAGCCAATAAATCGAAAAGTTGCAGCATATTGTGCATGAAAACTTTATCAAATATTTTAAAGTAAGTTACAGAAATGTTAAGACTTGCATTATTTGACTTGTTTGTATAATGCTCTTAGTTATGCCCACGATTTTCTGTTTGCAGACACAATGTTATATTCAAAGACGTATATAGAGAGGTTGGCATGTTGGAAGTATTCGTGACTTGTCTCTCTCGTTACGCGGCATTTCTGAAGGATAAACAGATAGAAGAGGAGAGACTTCAATTAAATGCTGAAGGATCCGCGTCAGATTCACCAAAGGCCCCAGAAAGGAGAAAAAGGCAGTCCTCAAAACAAGACTCGCTGATAAAAGATCCCAATGCGGAATGCGAGGAAGAGGAACTGGGTTCGCTGGTTATGGAAGGTCTCACCGCCCTGCTGAGCGGCAACACTAGCAACTGCAACGTGTTCAGGGACTGCGGCGGCGCCAAATGCGTTCACGGAATGGTTATACACGAGTCTTGCAGGAGCAAAGCTTTAGGTGACACTGTTAAAATAGTTTAAATATTTTGAAATATCTTCACATACGGCTATGTGATCTTAAGCTCAGTAGAGTCTGTGCCACAGTAACCAGGTGGCTCATTAATGACAACATTTATATTTAATTATATATACTTAGAGAATTTTTTATTCTTTCCTCTTTGTAATGGTGCACACAGATGTGTCCTGCGCTGGGATACACTTTACTAGTAACAAGATATTCACTCTTGCTTAGCTGATGTTCTAGGTTATGAGGGTTCAGTGCGCAGCTGAGCAGCAGTACGAACGTTTGTATGCAGGTGTGATACGGGAGCTGATCGTGAGCGGGTCGGGCGAGGAGGACATGTCGGCGCTGCTGTGCGGCATGCACGCGGCGCCGCACCGCGCGCTGCGCCTCAAGCTGCACATCCTGAAGGCGCTGCTCGCGTGCCTACGGGACTCGCACCGCACCAGGACTATATTTAGGAAGGTATGATAGAACTCATGTTTATATATTAAAATTGTATTATAACAGGCCGCAGGTAGCCACCGAGGAACTGTTGTGAGCTGTTGAGTAATCGACCTTGTTAAATGAAAGTTTAAAAACCTTACCAGTCTACTTGTCTGACCTCCATTTGTCTAATTTTAAATGATATTGCATTAATTATTAAATTAATGTCATCAATAGTCCTGTAGTCATCTCGTTGTTAGAAACAAGTTTTCTCCCAGGGGGAAAACGATTAAGGCCATTTTAAAATCAAGTCTGATACATTTGGTAGTCTGTCCTTAACCCGATTGCCCAGCATGGGGATTACATGCAGAAACCCATTAGTGGAGGCCTATGTCCAGCAGTGGACAAAAGACAAGACATGATGAATACATTTGGTTGAATTATAGGTCAGCGGCTTTGTGTATGTGACAAGCGTGTTAGTGTCACTGGAAGGGAAACTGAAAGGAGAGGAGCTGTTAGACCGAGACATGTTGCAGCTCCTTCATATTGTCTTCTACACAATCAGCACGGCTATGAGGTTTGAGCCGGCCAATGCCAAGTTTTTTCACCACGAGGTAACCAACCTATAACTCCCTACATTCATAGAAACTATATAAATTATCATAAAATTAAATATGTTTTTGCAAATAAAATTTTGTGTCTTTATAAAGGAAAGAAAATTTTTGCTTTTGTGATTAATATTAATTGTATAAATCTTTTATAATTGGTATATTATCAGATAATTAGTATATTAGAATAGATTTAGGAACTATAAGATTGTGATGTTTTTGATGTAATCCCTAGCGTAATTAAATAACATGAATTTCATTTAAAAAAATATATAAAAAATTTATTTGTACAAATAAATGATATTATAAATTTCGACAATTCCAGATTTGTATGACAACTCTTTGTGAGACAATTCGCCTACTAGGTTGTTTCACAGATGATACAGAATTACAAAATGACACAGAGAACGGTGATCCAGAACTGTATGAAGTGTTTCATGATCTATTTACTGGAAATATTTTGGAAATGACGTAAGGGAATTACTAAACACATATTTATGAAAAATCTGTTACACTATTTCTGATTGTATCTATATAAAAAATCATAATGTTAAATCAATATTCTATATGAAGTGTATAAGTAACTTTTTCTTTCCAGTTTACCTGAGAACATACCTGTGGTATTTGTACATGCTTGCATAGTACTGAGACTTCTATACGACGTAGCCTTGGATTCGTTTGATAAGCCATCGTTTTGTGGCTCCTTAAATGTGAAGTCTCCCAGCCTGACTAGACAGAGTTCTGCTATAAACGAGGTATGTTTTAGGCTTTTAATATTCATTTGCAGTATTTAACATTTCATTGCCTGTTGTTGAGTAGTTAGTAAATCTGAGTGTTGAATAAAGGATTGTAGGTTAGTTTCCCATTTGGGACAAATATTTGTATTAGCACAAAAAATTGTTTGGTACCTGGTATAAAAAAATTAAGTATCTATAATGTATGTGTGTAGTTTATCAACAGTCTGGTTGCCAAAGCACAGATTTTACTTAATTTGGGATCGGATAGTCATATGTGGCCATATATTAAAATATTTATTATTTGGTCTCTGTAGGCTCTGCTCCGTCTGAGAAGGAATTGACATGATGATATTATAATGTTGGTTCATTTATTATTTTTTCTTATGAACAATATTCAATGAATATGTTCAGTCAAAGCCGGCCGGGCGCACGGCTCCGTTGAACCTGTCGGCGGGCAGCGCGCCGGGCGAGGCGTGGATCGTGCACTCGGGCGTGGTCATCGTGCTCACCAAGCTGCTGCCGGCGCTGCCGCGCGCGCCCGCGCACGCCGAGCACGCGCGCGCGCTACGCGACTACCTGGCGCACGTGCTCAAGAGCCTGGTCCGCACGTACGTGTGCAGCGTTGCTGTCGTGCATGGCGGCACTGTTGTGTCGTATCGTGGTGAATTGACGTGCCGTAACGTGCGCGGCGTGCGTGTGCAGGGAGCGCAACCAGCAGGTGATGTGCGCGGCGGGGCTGGCGGGCGCCGTGCTGCGCGCGTGCGGCGCGGCGCTGCGCGGCGAGCGCCACGCGCTGCACGCGCCCGCCATCTACATGCTGGAGCGGCTGGCCGCGCACGCGCTGCGCCCCTGCGACTTGCGGTACTCGTCTGTCACTCTGTAGCCATAGTAGCTATTCTTTAAAACTTAATATGATTTATAAAAATCTTCCCACTTCTATGAAAGTGCACGGCAGCACTCGTTACAGGAAACTTATGCCCGGCAATGGATAGAGATAAGCTGATGATATAATGTGAAAAATATCCCAATATTTAAATAAAAATATTTTAATAAATGTTTACTATTTAATGGAAATCATAAATGCCAATAATGCACTTCCTTTGTAGAGAGTTTCTGCGGATGGGAAATCCTTTGAATTGCTTAGCGCCAGAACCTGGACAAGTATGTAAGCCCGGCGGCCCTGTACCCCTTACTAGAATCAAGACTTTGGTATCCATGACAACGCCAAGAGATTACAGGTAAACTTTATCTTTCAAAATTAATTAAAACTTTCAAGCAGCAATTACAGAGTATGACAGCAACGTTCATATCTATTTAAATGTGTGTAAGGAAATTCGTAATGCTCACATGTCACTATTATTTGTTACTCAGATCTCAAAATTCATGTACCCTGCCACCATTCGTGGAGTTCGACATGTCCGCGGAGGGGTTCGGCTGTCTGTACCTGCCCAGCATCGCGCCGCAGTCGGCCAACCTGAACGCGCTGGGCACGCAGGATACGGCCACTCTGGGGGGCATCGGGTCAGGTAATTGATACTGTAGTGGATATAAAATATTTTCTTGCTTAGTAAAGGAGCAATAATGTTGCTAGAAACGAATATTTTGTTTAGTACTTTGACCGCCACATTACCAATAAGTAACAAACTATTACATACTAAAGATATGTGATTGCTATTCAAGATTGTGTTTAAAGTTTTTGGAAATAGCAACAGATGACTATTATGAGAAAGGAAGCAAAATCGTTAAGTGTGGTATGTAATTAGGCAAACACTACATGATAGTAATGTCATTGCTTATTGGTATATACTATACAAGAGAAATGCCCATGTGTACGACTCTTAGTGCCTTCAAGAATAAGCAATTAAGATTCAAGACAAAGTGGAGAACTGAATCTCTTATTATATATGTATATATTGTAATTCATTCACTTCAACTAGCTAGTTCACCAGTCACAATGGTAGAGTAATATATTAATTCCATTCGTCAACAGTAATAGGGTCTCTAGATCTTTTTTTTTGATAAATTTGTAATTATCCGTCATTGTACTCGGTCGCAGGTGACCGCGTGTTCCCGCCGCAAACGGGGCTCACGTACTCGACGTGGATCTGCGTGGAGAAGTACTCGGAGGCGCGCACGGACCCGCACTGCGTGCGCCTGCTCACGCTCGTGCGCAACGTCAACAACAGCCGCGACGAGCACCTCGTGTGCCTCGCCGTGGTGCTGTCGGCGCGCGACAAGGCCGTCGTCGTGTCCACGCAGGAGACGCTGGTGCCGCATAGTCAGTCATCACTTCATTCTATTATGTTTTCATGAATGTAATATAAAGGTTGATTGAAATTGCTGCTTTGCATATGAATCTACTGGTGTCTCACCAATTCAAATGAATACAATTTGTGTATAAATTGTATAGAATTGTTTCTGAGTTATGTCAAAGTAGTTCGGACTCTAGGTCTAGAACAGCCGTATGAATCCCACGATAAGAATGTCATGTTTTGTAAATTAATGATTATGAACAATAATAAACTATTTAGACGTGGGCGAATGGGAGCCCGAGGGCTCCGGCGAGTGCGGTGCGCGCGTGTGGTGCCCCGACCTGCAGCACGAGGGCCAGTGGCACCACCTGGTCCTCGTCTTCAATCGCGCCGTCCTCAAAAACTCATCCTTCTCACTTTATCTCGATGGTATGATTTATGGGAATACTAAAAACAAATGTGGCCTAGTCTAGGAAAATGCAGTAGTTTATTGCTTTACTTTGAGATAACACTTAAAAAATAAGTGGTATAACAAAATAAAAAATACTATTTTTTTTAAAATAAAAGTTTAAAAAAATAAAAGATTTTTTAAATATTCAATTGAGTCGATGACCCATGCCGCTATGTTATATAGAGACATCTTAACAGAAGCTATGTATATTGTGAGTCTGGTCAGCACGATTAAACCCGAGGCGCGCAGGCCAGCACATGCACTCGGGCAAGCTGCACTACGTGAGCGCCAACCCGGGCGGCGGCGCCGCCACGCTGTCGGGCGCGTCCAGCGTGTACTGCGTGCTGGGCACGCCGCCGCCCTGGCGCCGCTACTCGCGCCTGCTGTGGCGCCAGGGGCCCGCGCTGCTGCTCGAGGACGTGAGCGCCCCAGACTATTCTACGCCCGACTGCTCCATTAGTCATGGGATAATGCGTCTTTCGCAATGTCTTAGAATCCATTGAGTCACAAAAATGGAATGTCTAGAATTACTAGAAGCGTCTTGTAGTATTAGTCGAACAATATCGAACAAGGCTTTTATTATAAAACATCTATTTGATCGAATTATGGACCATTATTCGTCACAAAGAAAAATTTTAAATTTTTCAGGTACTACCAGCCCAAGCCGTCTCTATTA
>DWTO01001595.1:0-15805 GCA_018244755.1 Jemadia pseudognetus
GTGATGTTATGTTTTGCTTAGATATGCAGCTGATCATGGCATCATAGTTGTTGGTCCTGATACATCACCAAGAGGAGTGAAAGTCCCCGGCGATGATGAATCGTGGGACTTTGGAGTTTCTGCTGGTTTTTATTTAGATGCAGAAGAAGAGAAGTGGAAGAAAAATTATAGAATGGGAAGCTATCTTAACAAGGAGCTGTATGATTTGATCCTGAAAGCATTTAGTAATATTGTAGATGCTAATAGAGTAGGAATTACAGGACACAGGTAATTGAATTCAATCATTTTCATGTTATTTCAAATAAACAGTGTTATTAACAATCATTTTATGGTGTAGTCAGCAAATACACTAAAAGATGAGATATTGCAATTTAGGCTTTCAGTGGTAGCAAAAAGTTTCTGTAGTCAGTTTTGAATATTAGGTGTACTTATACATGACTCAACAGATCCACATAATATTTATTATTGTAATTTTTTTTCGTTATTAAAAGTGTAATATAAACGGTTATATTCTAATTTTAATAACGAATAAATTGTATTAAAATGTTTTACAGCATGGGAGGCCATGGAGCACTTGTTTCTGCACTAAGAAATCCTGGTTTGTACAAGTCAGTTAGTGCATTTGCACCCATATGCAACCCTATTGCATGCCCATGGGGTGTGAAAGCATTCAGTGGGTATTTGGGGGAGGATAAAAGCAAGTGGGTGGAATGGGATGCTACTGAGTTGGTCAAGAAGTATGATGGTCCGCCACTCACTCTCCTTATTGATCAGGTAAAATCAAATTATTTTTAATACAATTGAATATTTCCCCTACATTTTCAGTTTATCATTAATGAACAAATTCAAAATAATGCTCTTCCTCTCCTTTTAATACTTAACAGACTGGCCCCGTAGGTTTATGTTTTTCTATTCTGAATTCTTAGGATGGGCCATGTAGATCTATGCTTCTAGATATTACATTTCTCGATTTCTAGAAATAGGAAAGACAGCAGAGTCTTTCCTAGTTTCTGGCCATTTTTCAGGGGAATTAAATAAAACGTACATCTAAGTGTCGCCTCATAAAAAATCTATATACATACATACATGAGAATATTTATACATGTTTTAAGATGCAATGTTTTTCAAATTGCTGTTAGAAATAACTTATTTTTTATACATTCATGAATTCCATAATATTTTAGATATTTATTAAGATTAAACCCAACAATAACATTTAATAATAGACACTAATTTTAATGTTTTATTTTCCAAGTTTAGTCAAGGAATCATCATTATTCCTATGTTTGAATAGCTACATACATCAATGACAGTTTAATTTTTTTTATAGACATTAGGCATCTTTATTTCCTTTAGCAATTTCCTACTGTACACTACTTACTGCTGTTTTCTAAGTGTTTATTGTCTTTCTAGGGTGCGGCAGACAAATTTTATGTGGAGAAACAGTTGCTTCCCGAGAATTTGGTTGAGGCTTGTCGCTCCGTTGGAGTTCCTGTCATATTGAACTTGCGTGATGGATATGATCATTCTTACTACTACATTTCCACATACATTGGGGAACATTTCGATTTCCATGCAAAAATCCTTAAGGCATAAAACATTTCAATCATGGGGGATCATTGAAATTCATTCACAAGAAACAATGGACAGTTTTAAATGAACAACACATATAATATTAACAGTTGATTACTTTTTTTTATTTATTACCGCCTCATGTAATTGCATTTAACAATGTTTTGTAAATAATAAAGTTTCATATTTTTTGTTAAAATGTTATATATTCTTGCCTACAATACATCTTCAACTTTTGTTCAGTACAAAAATGGTTTCAATTTGCAAACAAGTGGAATAAATAAATCTACAAAATAAATATACATTTGAAGTAATTTAAAATGTTAACAATTCTACAAAGATTATATTAAAATTAACATTCAAATTAATTACTATCTAGAGTCTTTTCTAAAGTTGTGGTAATACTGAAGGAACTTATCCCTATTACCCCATAAATGATGTCCACCCCAGTAACACCACGATCTGGAAAAATATATACACAAGAATTTATCATTGTAAGAACAAACAATATAAAATGTTAATAAATGGTCTCACAACTACGAAGAGGCAAAATTTTTGCTAGTGTGTTCTAATAATGTTTTATCCACATGAGGAAACTGACACATACAGCTCAGTGTTTTATTGTACAATAATACACCTATGATTTATCTCAACTGATGTTAATACAACTATCATAGATAGTAAGCCATGACCATTCACCTTGAGGTTATCAATACACTTAAATCTGAGAATAATGATAGATCCTTCACGGGAGAGGCAGAGAGCATAAAGTAACAAATATCTCTATCGTACCAGCCTGCTATGCTTCTTCTGTATTCATTTCACTCAGTATGTTTGCACAAGGGTCAAGTCTCACATAAAACATTCTGACAATAATAATATCTATTAACTTACATTCCAAATAAAGCACCACCTAAATGCGCTGCATGGTCAAAGAATTTCCAACCGAGCACAACCCCTGCCAGGTCAACACTCATTATCACCTTTATAGCCTGTGGACACAATCATTGAGTTCAAGTATGTCTTAAAAAAAAATCGAAATGACACTCCATAAATAACTGTCAATCGAATTCTAGTATTGACAGGTAAAGAAATTAATAGCAAAAAGTACAGTGTTGTACAGCCATGGGAAAGTAAAACACTCTAATCAAGTGACAGGAGAGCTTCTAGAAAGTTTTTTTTCCAAGTAGAATCTAAATGTTATTGGATTTAAAAAAACTGTCTTGTGTTAGCAAAAGTGGTATCATTGTTGCTCACTCACCGTACCAGCTGCAAATGTGTACATAGGCAAGAAGATGATACTCAGTCTAGTATCAGGGTATTGCACACACACATATGATAATACGGACATAATGGCTCCTGACTGAAAAGTAATAATACATTAGTGAACATCCTACATTTATCTGTAATAGACACCTTAAATCAATAACGATAGTTTAACCATGTGATATATCATACGTACCGCGCCTAGACTCAGTCCGGGTTGATTCAGTAACACTTTGTACATGAAACTGGCAAAACTGCTAATTACACCGGCGCTCATGTACATAGCGACAAACTGCTCCTTGCCTAAAAAGGCTACGGCAGCTGTTGAAGTCAGAGTAAGAAATTAAAAAATATAATAAAAGCTACTGTTGCAATATGGGAGTCCAAAAGTACCAAGTTTATATGTGAACAGAATAATGAGACAGCTTAAGCCTTACACAAAAAATGTTTAACAACACAAATATAATTACTATTGATGTAAAATCAAAAAAAATTACAAATTACAAGAGAGTCAAGAGACTAAACAAACAACAATGGATGACATATAAGACGTTTACCTAGGCGTGACGTCATTCACCCTGATTGGTGTTTCATTTAAAATGGCTGACCATAGTTTGTTAAGCTTTTATTTTATTAAAAATCACATTAATCTCTCTATTTAAGTATATAAAAAAGTTATTTACGATTTTTAAAACATAATTGACAGTTCGAAAGTTTTTTTCTGTGATTCTTTTACATTGTCATCATATCTATTGTTCATCAATATTGTCCAATGGTAATGCGATGGAGGAACTATGTGGCCTAAGAATTGAAAAACCTGCTCTAAACAGGAATTCGGTACATGACTTAAAGCACAGCATCTTCCTTTACCAGTACAGATGACAGTTTAGTTTAAAGTGTGATACTATGTAATTAAATTTTATTAAAATGTTTTTGGGTACATTTGGTTCTTTAAACGTTTAATATGGCTTTTCTAAATGGAAAAGCACTGTTAAGCACTGGAATGTATAATATTTGGTTCAATTATCATGAAAATATTATCAACAAGACTTATTAACATATCCACTATATGATCCAATCAGTACTGAAGTAAAAGTGAATTTGGGTTATTGAGTCGAAGTTGTTTGACTAGAAATTGAATGAGTATACATTTTATCTGTCTCTCAGTCTTTCAATTTATAAAATTGTATGTAACCATGCAATGGGCAAAATGTTCATGAAAGGTTGTCCCTGTTGAACAATTTCTAGAAATATTCATAAAAAAATGTTAAAACCAATTGAATTTGAATGGAGACAGATACACAATGACATGATGTACTAGGTATACAACTATGGAAAAAGGTTTAAAATGTTTAATCAAAAGTGGGTCAACACTGTGTTGGTGTATTTACATTATAATCTAGTTTGTCACTAAAGTGATCAATCATGTAATGATTTTTGAATTACATACCTGGCATGAAGCTATACAAAACGTACATGTTGGCAGCCAGGTGTAGTACTGAATGATGGCTGAAGGTCGAAAGAACCATTGGCAAACATTTCACGCCTGAAAACAAAACATGACAGAAGTTAGAACATGTTGCATGTACACTATTGGAATGTGAAAAGAGATTGCCTAAACTATGGTAAGAATCTATTGGGAGACTGGTTTTAATTTTTGATGATGTTTTAATAAGTAATCACAAAACAAATTAACAATGATAGGCAAGTGTAGTACTAAACTTTGCAACTACCACTGCACAAAATACCATCTGACAATTTTACATGTTGTTATAATAGATCCATCAGAGAGTTGTATCTCCAATTCAAAATTAAACTAGAGACATCACCTTTGCATATAAATATTAACAGTAAACTGTAATCTTTTTTGGTTTTCTTTTTGTTTGGAGTGTATAGTAGTGCTCCAACTTAGACCTAAGGGAGTAACACAATTAAAACTAATATCAAAAACAACTAGTTCTATGTGAAAATATGTGCAGATATCTTTAGGTTGTATAAACCATTTTATGTCATATCACTTATCTGATACATAATAGCTATAAGGAAAAGAAATAATGAACTCGATTGTATCTGCCAACAACCATTAATTCCGTTTTACACCTTGAGGTGTATACAAAATAATTTTTTTATCAGGTTTGTACACTAGTTCAAAATAAGTCAACTATTAATAAATAGGAACAACAATATATTATTTATGCATATTCCTGACACTTACTACTTGATGGGTTTGAACAGAAGTACTTCACCATAAATGGCTGCCATGCTCTAATTCTCCAAGCACCAAAGACTAAAATGTTTGCTGCAAGAATGGGATAAAAGACTCTTTCACTCTCTCTAAGTGATTTCCACCATTTCTGAATTGGGCCAGGTTCGGCTCTCTGAAAGATAAAACAATATATAACATACAAACATTATTTTTTAAGTTATATTTTATTATCACTCATTTATATGGGCCAAAGTTCAAAATGATCATGATTTCAACAAAAACAATTAAAGATAGACACAGTATTACTAAAAGTAAATTTGAAATGTATACTTACAATATGTGAAGCTATTTTCTTTTGTTGAATACTGAGCCAGTTACTTGGCCTTTTCAATAATGAACTTGCATGGGAGCGAAGATTTTCATATTCCCAAATAACACAGCCTACTATGCTTGCAGTTGACACCTAAAGCAATATTTAAATTTATACTATTACACACAAAAGGAAATGTATTTTCAAATGTATGTAGATTGTAATCCTGTTTCAATACTCATAAAATCTTAGGTTATATTAGTTGATGTACTTGTTTTTTCATCAAGTTCTCTCCTAATGAAAACCATAATGAGCACCTTGTAAACTAGAATTTTCAAAGTACATACATGTTACATTTATTCACTTCACACCAAAACAAATGATAAAATTGGTGAAGTAAATAAAATACTAAGTTATGAAAAAAAATACCAGTGTGAGTGGCAAGAAAAAAGGGAAATAAAATCTGTTTTGTTTTACCCCAATTGTGAATACAAAAGGCTTGAATAGATCCTTGGCGTGTAGTGGCCCGGAGTCTATGTGTATCTGGTCGAGAGGGTTGGGCTCGAGCGTTCGGTGGCGAGCGCCGCGGCGCGCGTTTTGGAAAGAGCTACGGAATTGGACGCGGGCATGGCCTAGTCCATTATTGTTACACCGGAGGAGCACTGGTCTGCTGAAAGTATTTACATATCATATGAGACAAATATTAAATTTTATTAAATCACAAAAAATATCGCAACTCGTACCAGGTCACTGCTAAATCAGCTGCAGAAAATACATTTTTGAAGAACATATTAATTTTAAACGAATATATTATTACAAACGTTTCAATATTTCATGTTCAATATACAAACATTATTCTTTGCAATAATAAAATTTTATATTATTTGGTAATTCCTGCTAATGATGAAAATTTTCTGTAGTATTGAAATGACATTAGTCGTTAATGTCAAATGTCAAACAGTTACAATAGTCATTACGACTGTCATAATATTGCAATGTTACCAGGGCTTATTTCATAGCTCGCAGATAGGAAACCTTATTGTCGGGTGATATTTCTTCAGAATCATACTATTGTACGAGGATTGTTGTTGTTGAGGATTGTAAATCTGAAGGTAGAGCAAAGACTCATAAGGACAACTATTGTATACAAAAAATGTTATTTTTATAGTGTTTTAGAGTTAATTATTCAAAAATAAAATAATGAACAACGGTTCAAGTTACATGGTTTCTCATGTGATTTAAGCACTAACGTAGAATTGTTTCACATCATAGATGCTTATGCTTGGAATTAAAATACATCATCATCATCATTAGCCTATCTTAGTCCACTGCTGGACATAGGCCTTCCCCAAAGAGCGCGGTCACATAAGAGGATACATAAGAGGTCACATAAGAGGTCACGTGAGAGGTCACGTAAGAGGTCACATAAGAGATCCCATGAGAGGTCACATAAGAGGTGATATAAAAGTTCACATAAGAGGTCACGTACGAGGTCACGTAAGAGGCCACGTAAGAGGCCACGTAAGAGGCCACGTAAGAGGTCGCGTAAGAGGTCACGTAAGAGGTCACGTAAGAGCTGACATAAGAGGCCACATGAAAGGTCACATGAGAGGTCACATAAGAGGTCCCATGAGAGGTCACATAAGAGGTGATATAAAAGTTCACATAAGAGGTCACATAAGAGGTTACATAAGAGGTTACATAAGAGGTCACATAAGAGATCCCATGAAAGGTTACATGAGAGGTCACATAAGAGGTGATATAAAAGTTCACATAAGAGGTCATGTAAGAGGCCACGTAAGAGGCCACGTAAGAGGTCACGTAAGAGGTCAAGTAAGAGGTCACATAAGAGCCACAGTCGGTCTCATAAGACATTTAGCGACAAATGGCGCAGACAGTTGGCGAAGATGACTAATTAAAATGACTGGATAATTATTTTGTGCAGAGTACTCGCTTTAAATACACATTTCAACTCGCTTTAAATACTTCGTTTTTATATTATTTTCTGTTTCTATATTATCATATACTATTATCATATTGCCCGATGCATGGCAATAGGCTCACTACGTATTCCATAGTGGGCGTAAACGTAACTGGTGAAACGTGAGAGTGTACTACGCTTCTCTGCCAACCTCTCCGGGCTAAGTTACGTTTTCTCTTTGTATATTATCATATTTGACAATCAATAAATATGTCAATTATTTATCCATATCTTACATTTTAATTTATGAATTATCATATATTTTATCTATCCATATTATACCTATACCATAATATTATATACCGTAATACATATTTTATCCATCAGCATTGATATCAATATTATTATTATTATTATTTGTTATTGATATTTTCTCTTATGTTATCGAATTTTATGTCAACAGCCCGGTTGTCATGACAAATATCATTGTCATTGGCTTCCAGCAAGTGGCGCGTGATTGGATGTCTTACCTTACTTGGAGTCTGGACTCCAATCATGGAAGTAAGTAAGGTTAGTTAGGTAATTAAAAAAATTTAAACATTATTATAACTTCAACTCTTGTAATTTTATTGGAAACGATTTGAAAAAGGGTTGTAAATATATTACCATAGTGATTATAACCAACCATAAGTTATTTTACAGCGGTTTTTCCACCCATAAACCCAATTTTGATATACTTTCAGCTAAACGTGTGATCGGCAGATTTTTATTTTTATTTTTATTCCACCATGTTCATTGTTTTGGAAACCTTTAATCTATATTTTTTCGAAGCCTTTAATCTGTTTACAGAGGATTAGGAACTTGTTGTGTGGTACTATAGAAGGCTTTGTACGATACTTTTTGAGATGAAAGGAAGAAAGGCTTAGATCCAGTCGCGGACTGATGATAATGATAATAACAACAGTAATGAGAAATGCGATGACAATGATGTTGTTGTTGTTTATGACGATGATGATGTTCATAATGCGAACTTTGATTCTTGAACTAACATTTGTCATTCTATTGATGCTAGTAGCTATTCTATTAGCGTTTGATAAGATTGATGACGAAATATCATAAATATTTTTGTATCAACTAAAGTGACAACATAGTTAAAATTTAGAAATGTTAATTATTATTGAAGTATTAATTTAATTCCAAAGCACATCGGTGGACTCCATGCGGTGGACGCCACAATTAATGACTTGATTGGAAAATGTGTTCACAAGTCTTTTTTACTTCGAAGGTCATAGATCCATGGAAACTTATGTTGCACCTTCGTTCTCCTTTAATTAGCTTTAAGGTATATCGCTGATGGTGTAACACGTTCCGTATTTCAGCGTTGGAAATTGCTTAATGGCTCGAATATTCTGTAACGTTTTTTTTGTTTATTTTTGCTTTTATTAGGTTCACCACCCGTCTAGATGCCGTCAATATTTAAATATATCTTTGGGCTTTTTAAAATCTAGGCATAACCGATGAATTTACGAATGGAAAATATTCAATTTTTTTTATAAAACAAAAGCGATCTATTTTGGTTTTGTAGACTTTTAGGCGGCCTCGTTTAGATATACGAAGTACGTCCGCTGATCTAGAGGTTCTGGGTACAACCCCCCGGTCGGATACCATTGTGGGACGTATAATACAAGAGGTAAATCGTGGAAATATACAACACTGCTCTGCCTAACACTTCGGGTAAATACAGGAGGGGTTTTATGTTATATACAGGTTTGAGATTTAGCTTGTTATGTAAATGTGGTCAATAGATTTTCGTTAAAGCAATGTAAGCGATTTTTATTATTATCAGTATTTCGCGTACATACATTGTCATCTCAATTATTTGTGCAGAACTGCTTGCAATATTGTACCACTATATATATACCGGTATATATACATATATACAATTTATCGCTACATTTAGGTAAAGTGCAACGCATTTAGATACTACATAGTAACGACTATAGCATGATTCGTAATGAGAATGTGAAATGAACAGGTGATTGTCATTACAAAAACGAAACGACCAATAAAACATTATTGGTGATTTGGGTGTCTACGTTTGGCAACACTCGCATCGAATATTTCATTGCAAATTCAGTCTTGGCGTCTATTACATAACGTCTAAATTACATTAAATTGAGATATATTGAAAAAGCGACATGCAATAACACCCCATTAATCGGCTTAATTATCGTTTTCACATATTATTGTATTAATAACAGGTGCGTTAATTATCATTATTACATTCGTGGTACAGGGTGAATTCATGTAATATTTTGGACGATTATTAAATTCAACCTTTGTGTTTTGTATCGAGCAATTTGAAGGTGGTATTCCTATTAACATCATATGATAGGAATCGTATGCCACTGTAAACCTTAGCAATACGGGTATTGTTTGTCGAGTACCTACATATATGTACTTATATGAGGTCATAACTGTTAGTGATTCAGGGATTCTTTAGTGTGAGTAAGACGTTCTTGATAAGCTATCGGTTGCGTCTATATGCCAACGTAAAGTACAGTTTTTGCTGGCCCGCATTAAATACTACCTAATTAAATACCTGTATAGCCTGAGGTTATGGTGACAATAACAGATAATATTGACATCTTTTCACATTTTAATTACAATTCAATGCAACAAGATCGGCGAGTGTTAGAGGATCCTAACGAAAGTATCAAAAGAATTTCGCTTACCACATCAACACTGTCGCTGCGAACTAAGATTAGTTAAATGTTTTATACGCCGCTGGTCATTTTATGCCCGTCATTAAGCTTGTAACGGTTATGACGGACCCTATATTGGGGTTAGTTAGTTACATAAGGTCACGCATCTCCCGACATGCTAATGGTCCCCTTTGTGGTGGGGTTGCCACATTCGAAAGGGTAATGATTATGACTTTTAAGGTCTCGTGTGTTCAATACGCCTTGTAGTATTCTTGTATTTTCTGTGCTGACTAGACGTTACGAGTTTTTAATTGGAATTTGTGAAATTTATTAGCTATCAAAACGTGACATCACGCCTGTATTCCCTAAAAGGTACGCAGAGGCATGTGACCCATAACGATACTTCGAGCCACTGCTCGAAAATCTAAGTTAGAAATATCCAGTAGTGCCTAATTCGGGATTTGAACCCAAGACTTCCGATCAACTGTCGCTCTTGCAACACTTTTGCAGGCAAGCAGCAGGCATAAAAAAGGTAATCTGTCTTTTTATCTTTTCCTAAGAGATAAGTTATTAAGTCCGCTCTTTGTAACCTCACTATAGTTAAATAATAAATAACTGAAGAGGTAAATAAAAATTACTGAAGTCTAGATAAGAAATCTTACATGCAATCTTAGCACACTAAGGACTTTTTCAAGTTTCCATTACAGGACATCCAACGGTAATGGGTATTTTAATTCATCGCCTTTGAATATGGGCCAGAAGACAACTTTTGCCTGTTTAAGATCGATTATGTCGTTGTCAAGAGCACCCTCGTATGCTTTTGTATACAAAGGTAGGAGCGGGTTTGTTAGTTTGCTAAGTTAACGATATTATATAGGTACGACGCCAAGTGCAGGCTAGAGTTTATGAATGGTCGGGAACATTACGAAGCTTACAAGAGGTTGATTTGGATACTGCAAGTGGATGAGGAAAAACCGATACATTACATGTTTTACTGCGACGCTCCGATAACCAAAAGCAGGATTCATGTTAGGAAATATGTAAACTAAGGTTAAAAACGTAAGATCACGCCTGTAATCCCCGAAGAGATAGATTGAGGCACTCCTCAAGACCTACTAGTATACTTACTTACTTAGTATACTTAGTATACCATACTTAGTATACTTACACGTTTTGCCAACTTAGTTTATGCCTTTCTATAAATTTGGTTGTAAGCCTATTGCCATACTCCGGGCATAAATCCAAATTCCGAGTCAATATTAAAAAATTCAATTCAGAAAAATACACCTAGGTGAAACCGAATATATTGACATAAACAAGATCCTGATTACCTAAAGGCCGTGGTCACAAATTACACTCATTAGGTTGACGTGCCCTGACTCACTCCACTGAAGCCGCTTACACCCATGTAAAAAATGTAAGTTCTAGCCCAAAGTAGTTTGTAATGTAAATTTTAATGATCAAACTGTTTCAATGACCTAAATTCACTTACTCTAGTCTAATAACACAAAAGTGTGCCAGCATTGTAAATATTCATAAAAGAAGATTTAAAATTCTCTCATAATAGGAAAAGCGAAGACATTTTCTCCGAGTACAGTCCACATATCAAGCCCCGGAGCCGTGGTTAATCGGTACATAAAATTTAATATCTCATGAAATACGCCTATGGCTTAATGGACCCATATTGACGTTCGGGGGTTAATTCATTTAGAACATTCATAATGAATATTACACAAAGGAAAGATAACAAGATGGTATTCTCTTTATATATTTTATGGTTGCAAGATACTTTCTGTCGATTTGTATTATAAGACATGGTTTCTCATGGTTTTTAAGTTTACCGGCATTTTGTTAATAAATGTCAAATCAGTTAAAACTCAGTCGAACACATGTAGTTTGCTTGTCTTAGATCCGAAACATTTAAATTGTAGGCATTGCTCTTCTGCAGTAGAAATATGTACAATAACTTAATTAGTTTTTAATTTCGATCAAACACTACATAGCGGCACTACATTTAATGGCGGGCATAACGTAATTTATTTTAAATATGCATACACATACATACATATATACATAAGATGCGTTTACAATGTACTCACGGCGACGTAAGAGTCTATACCCTAGAGCAATTTTAATTCCAGCAGAGAATCTCTGTGTACATTCGCGCCAACTAATATCAAGGTTCTGTACCTTTATTATTATAAGTATTTTACTCTTTAAAACGTTGCGTTATAAAATGAAAGAAGATCGTGACTAAATGAGACTAAATGAGGTCTGTTTCGTAACATCTTGAGTATGTATAATAGTTTCATCATACTCAGCTTATATAAGTCGACTGCTGGTCATGTGTAGGTCTCTCCCAAAGAGTGCTATCGCGCCCTGTCAAAAACCTTTATGGACAAAAAATCCTGTCGGAAAGGCGAATCGAAAAACTTATAATATGATAATTAGATATCTATTTATTAACTAATAATTATTTTTAAGAATTACATATTAAAATGCTGTTATTTATAAAAGTAATCATCATCAGCCTATTGCAGTCCACAGCTGGACATAGGCTTCCCTAGGGGTTTATGCCCATAATAATTGAGTATATTTGATTTTTGAAAATTCAAATACTTACGTGGCTATCCCAAATTTTCATCGTCACCGTGGGTTAACTGGTAGACAATGCCAATTGATATTAAGTGTTATTAAATGCTTCGTTCGTTAACAACAATAAATAATACATAAATAAAACGTACCTGGCGCGGGGGTAATTCTTGTTTCAAGTACAATATATACCGGGTTAATGGTTAGATAAAGAGGATTATTACATGGATCTCGAGTACATAAACGATGCTTTTAACCCGTTGACCTAAATAACATGCTATACCCCTTATTTATGTACTAATGACCCACCCAAGCTTCCGCGTACGATTCTTAAGATTTATGCAACGGAAAATGGAAAGGAAAAATTCGCTCGGAGGAGTTTTTCCATTATAATAAATTTACACACTTTTATACTTAAGGAAATATATGTTATTCGATAATACACTCTTAGTTAGATTGTAACCAAGATTGAAACTAAGTTAATGTTACTTACAGTCCCATTCGTGAAGACCTATAACCAATGAATACTATCCATTGAATTTTGTTATTAACACCCAACTAATAACCAAAGTAAAGGATGCTAACTGTACGAATCCTATAGTCCTATTGAAGGTTGCTTGCAGATGTTGATGGGTAACAGAGACCACTTGTTCGCCTCTATTAATATAACAAACCATTTCTATAGAATTTACCTAATTTTATTGACCTTTTCGAGTTACATAATTACAAATCTCCCGTTTGACTTGTCATAGGTAAGAGGTAGTCAAGACTTTGTAACATAATTGGATTCAATTAGTTACCTTTTTGTTGCATTGCTTTAAACACTTTAGGAAATACACACTCAGATAAAAGCTATTTAACTTCGATCTCGAAGAGTAACCTTCATGTGTAATAAAATGATTTAACACGTTAATTTGTTTCAAGCAACAATGTATAAGCAAATATAGTGTGTATATACCCTTATATTGTAATGTAAGTATTAATAATGCGATATATAATATTGAACCTGTATATGAAAGTGCTAGTAAGACGAATATTTGGAGCTTACAAACAAACTTTTAGTTTCAATCGTCTGACCTCAAACCTACACCAAGTTAACGGAGTTTCAAATAAAAGCAGTGTCACGCACGAGCTTAATTGAAAGTTTAAGGAGCTGAAATTGCACATAAATCATCCCTTGCGACAGGCGCCACCCTCCACCCTGTCACCCTCGAATTCCTCGTTTTCATCTCCGTATTAAAATTCTTACGTTTCCGCTTTAATTACACAACCATATATTACGATCAATAGTAAATCTTTACGAGGTGAAATAATTAAAAGTGCGTTTCATCTAGTTTAATATGAGTTATGGGTGTGGTTATTAAAGTTACCCACACATGTTAACCGCATCATGCGTTGTAGTATTTTTGAAATCCTATTCAGTACCAAAGGGAAATTCTAATAATATAAGCAGACACAAAATGGTCGCTAAAAAATGTAACTGATTTATCATATCAACTATTTCAATTTACTCTATAACTAATACGTAAGATCTAAGACTAAGAAAATGGAGGATAGCTATTCCATAGAATATGAAAAGAATCATACACTTGTTAGACTTAGAATAGTAAATTGCATGAACATTCAACTGGATTAGGAAAGGCACACCTGATAAATCCGCACTATCTGGCGTTTCCGACACACCGATCCTCGTTAGGGGCTGAAAGCAAAGTTAGCGAGATATTAGGGGAAAAAATCTCACCGAATATTCATCCGAATTTTCGGATTAAAAGGGTTACAAGTGGCCCGAAGTTGTGCCAACAAGAGCAAGCTAATCCTTCGCTATAAACTTAGTTAGAACCTCTCGGAGCAAAAAGGTGTTGGTACATTGTTATAGCTAATAGAGGTACTTTTATTTGCTTTCAAAAACACCTTTAAGGGTTTGGGCAAGGAAAAACTTGTTAAAAACGGAGACGAATGTGTGCTTAAGAGCTGATGGGTTTGTTTGATTTAGCTGTTTAAGAAAATTTTATAAACCACTCATCTTTTTGTTTGTTATTTGTTTTAATTTCATTATTCTATTCAAATCAAAGATAGTAATCGAGTTAAGTTAGGAAGAGAATCGAATTAGATATATAGAAAGTTTTATTCCTTTGTGGTTTTTTTGCCATTCATCCAAAATTACTTGTGTCTTAGCGGTAGGATTTTTAGCTTTTGAATTTGACCATTAGATTATTAACGTTGGTGACGTCATATAATTACATCACACGTGTTCTGATCTTACCGGTTACCCTGATTCAGTCACTTCAAATTAGATACTACACTGAATACTTAATATCGAGGTTGCAAATATAAATTTGATTAAAAATAGCCAAATAAGAGCCAAAAAGCTAAATAAGACTATGACCTTAACCCTCTCATTGTGAGAGGAGACCCACGTTCCAACAGTGGAACAATAAAAGGGTCGGAAGAAGAAGCCAAATAAATAAGACTGTATACAGAAAATAAATAACAGTTGTGTTAATAGAGGTTATATTAAATATTTCTTCCATTTAAGAAATTTTAGACGATGCTTTTGATGCCCAAGCAGATCACTGGTACAGTTTAGAAATTGGAAAAAAATATATTACCCTTGGAAAAATAATTGGCATAAAAAATAGCAGAGAACAATTTCTTACACCGCCTGCGATACTGCCCGTCGGTGCGCAGGATACATAGCAGTGCGCAGGTACATCAAGATCAGTCGATCTTGCCGAAGTAATCGCATAAAATACATCTGTGCCATCAGCATACTTAGCCCTGTATACGGAAATAAGATTTTTAATCGATGCATAACTTCAAACAGCTACTTCCCGGAATCAGGGCCATAACTCATCTTGCTTCAAATTTACATAATCGAATTTGGAAGCCGCTAATGGAGAATATTTGTTTGCTTTTCTGTACTTGCGAGGGCAGGTTAACGCGTCTTCTACGTACGAGGTGAGATTCGTATTTACTAATGGATAAAGAATTGTGTTGTTCTTAAAATAATTCTACAATAGCAACGAGTTATAGACCATTCTAGGCCAGGTTTCCAAGAAAATCTTCATCATCGTTATTAACTCTTTCATCGTTAAAGGATAAGATTGAAGCCTAAGAATCTGGACCCGCACTTGTCCAGACTCGCAGACTTTGGCCGTAACCCTTAGTAAACTTCACACGACTTACAGAACTTTACATGAAACTCTTTAAGTATAGCAATTCTCTTCCCCTTT
>DWTO01001596.1:0-15805 GCA_018244755.1 Jemadia pseudognetus
ACTAGAAAATCTAAATTAGAAAAATTCTATAGTGCCCAACCCGGGAATCGAACCCAGGACCTCTTGATCGTCAGTCGATAATGATATAGAGTATTAAATAATTATGTTTAGGTATCTACTTTGAAACTCAAGATATTTAGGGTTTTCCTCTCGTTTTCATTACAGAATAAGAAATCGATCTTTGATATAATTCAAGTAATGTCTTATATAAAAGATATACATTTTATAAATTCATTTATTACATTTTATGGTACCCGAAGTACAATTCCAGTCGGTGCTTAGAGTATGAAGAAGAATTTACGTATTTTTATTTTTCCTCGAAGGTCCCTTCATAGTAGCATGACGAAAAAACTTTTTATGCAATGCCCAAGAGGCGGACCCGCGACTGATGGCTATGACGTATCGGGTAAGATTTTTTTACCGATATCCAGCGAACATAAATATGCTTTTATGTCAATGTATCAATTTCTTTAGCTCCACTTGACGTTTTTGCCAAAACTATTACGCTATAGACATTTTCATGACGCGGGTAAAAGCTTTATACTAAGTAATAGTGCTCGTAGACGTGACAGTTTGTTATTAAATGGTAGATTCGTATACAAACTGAACATATTTTGTTGTTCTTATGTAGATTTTAGAGATATTTACATAAATGGCGTGTAATTTAACTGACCCGTTGATGCAGTGGTTAAAGAACCGGAGTGTTGGATCGGGGATTGTGGCTTCGATTCCCTGGCAGAATAAATATTATTGGGATGAGCACAAGTATTTTTTCTGTCTGACTGTAAAACTTGAATAAACAAAAGTAAACAAACAAGTATGTAGTTTATAGTAGGTACGTAGTTTATCAGCCGTCCGATTACCATAATACAAGCTCTCTTGACGCTTACTTTGAATCAGATGGTTGTGCCAAGATATAATTAGTATCATTATATCTGAGGATTGAGAGGAGCTACTTTTTACAATAAGTTACATCAAAAGTGGACTTGGCGTTATTTTACTAGTTTATTTTGCTTAATAATATGTCTGTACATTACTAGAATAGAAAATGAAAACCAAAAGTAAATTTGTAGGGATTGTAAAGACTATGATATGAGTATGTCGGTTCACTCTTGTCGATTTTCATAGATTAACTTTTTGTAACCGATGGCTGCACCTACATATACATATAATATGTTCGATTGGACCCTTCTTCATATTAGAATTGATATAAAACTAGTAAAATAGTTCTGTCAGGGAAGAAGGATACATAATTTAATGGTAAATTTTCATTCAAAATTGCCTCCTTCCTTTATGCCTAATTCAGGCTACAGATAATTCAACCGTGATTTTAAGTTCAGTTAAATATGATGCAAGTCGGTACATTCAGTCCGGTATAATGTGCTCTAATGTCAGTCAAATATGATTGGAAATTTTCAATAATTTGTCATTAATTATTTTTATTAAAAATAATGTAAAATGACATGACAATTAATACCAATAGTACGTAGTTTATTTAGATTATACGTAGTTTATTCAGAAAGCTTACAACGCGCATTGGTTATTTAAGTATATAATGTAACATTGTAACATTAGAACCGAGCAGGCGAAATGAGATAAATGGGAAAAGCATTTCTGTAGGATAAGTCGGCTAATCCGGGAAGTATACTTTGATGAAAGATTGATTTATTTGTAATGAATCGCTTCTGGGCTCTCTTTTATCTGTCTACACACAATCAGAAGCGAAACAAGAGGAAAGCAGACAATAAATCCTCCTACATAAAAATTGCAACAACTTTGTTCATAATACCGATGGAGGTATCATCAGAAGTTGGCCCGCTTCGCACCCTCGCGCCCATTCGTGCAGAGATTACCAATAAATCCAATACGGGATAATTGGCCCGCTTAATTCTGTTCTATCTTTCTACTTAGTTCAGTCGTCAGAATGTGCCAGCTCAGGCCCCTGGGGAGAGTCCAGTCGGGAGAATAAATACCAATTACTCGCCAAACAAAAATCACCCCTTGACTGTTTCTATTAGGAACTGTTTTTAATTGTAAATATGAAACAAAGCGCGTCAAGACAAATGAAGAAACGAGTTCGGTTAATGAGCCATTTCTAGTTTGTATTGTTTTATGGAGATCTCGGCAGTCATCGGTAATGTATGGATTCGATTTGTGTGTGACGTCAGCGACGTGTGATGGACATAGGACGAGTATTATGGAGTGAGGGGAGACGGCGATTTGATATTCGCATCAGTCGATGGCCCTCGGGACCACCGCGTACTGGTTCAATGGCGTTCCCTACGATCAATGTTTATATGCATTCAGATGTGCGAAATGCATTTCGATAGATGGGTGAAGAGATTATTTGATGGAGTAGATTATTCTATAAAACCTACTTTGAGCTATTTGCTAAACGTGGGAGTTTACTACACTCCTTTGCCTACCATTCCTACTCTATGACTGCGATTTGGCATATAAAATAGCAACTTACGAAATACAGTTCATTAAATATTTACTTTATTTCTCAGTTACCAGTATAATGACGGAGGATTCTAATTCCTTATATCTACACATAATGTTCTACTGAAAGAGGTTCATTATAAATACAATGTTTAATGATAAATGGCAAAATTACATTTCCATTCATACAACATATATGTACGTATACATTAGGTTCTAGATATCTGAATACAACCCCAAGATGAGTTAGAATTAAAACGTCAGTCAAAGCGGAAAAATCCGTTCCGAAAAATTAGCCAACAGAATTCCGACAAATAATTAATCTGGAATAATCATACAAAACGATGTGAGCCGAATGCCCGGGTATTATTACCATTCATTTCAAATCAGCCGTGCGGAGGGTAGGGAGGGACCTCGCCCTGAATAAGCATACATTTTCCAATCAGGGCACGTATCATTTAACTCGCTATTAAATTCGACTTCTTCCCTCCGAATTATTATCATGTCAAATGTAAAGCATCGCTTTGTATAGGTAACATATCGAACTTTTTACTTTCCAATTAAATCCTGAGATATCTACTTTTGATGACGTCAGGTGACCTTCATCAATATTTGCAATTAGTGATATTTTTGATTTAATTTCACCTATTCGAAATTATAACCGTCGATGTAGTGTTTTGTGAGTTAATTGTGGATAAATATGATGAAGAATTTCCTTTTTTTTTACCTTATCGAAGGTATGAGCATAAGTTAGGTATATGAGGAACGTTACATTTGGCTCGCATTCCGCACACCACAGTTACATTTCGCTCGCATTTCGCACTTCACAATCAGGAGCATCTTTGTGTACAAGGCTTGATGCAGACACTGAGACGAAGAATAGCAAAATGTAAGTTAAAGTGGGATTGAATATTCATAAAGGTTGTATTCGTCTTTTTGTTGTGCGGTTGGTATTCAGGAGTCGAAAGGCGGTTGTGAAAGGTTCGTTATACCTGCGCGGAAACACTTTTCATAAACACCGTCATAACATTCGTGTTTAAGACCTTTTACAGTAATTGCACTTTGAGAGCGCCTACAGAGGGGTGAATTAGAGAATTAAAATTTTATGAAAGAAGTCTTGGTTGTTTCTTACACATATACATAATTTGCACGGCGAGGTTTTGTGTGGATCGAGTTTGGTTTACTTAATTTGAACAGTACCTACTCAGAGAGATTTTTTTGCCCTCCTTTGTATTTTTCTTTGATGCAAAGGAACTAGATGTTTAGTTAAATGGGAATAAAAGCTGTCTTTCACGTAATATCCGCATTTTGGACTCAAAACTCATCAGAATGTTCTAACCGTATAAGTACAAAAACACACGCACACACGTTGTGTTTTTACTTAGTTTTTAGGGAACTTACATGGCAGTTAAAAATAATAAGGTTTTATTTACGATATTTTCTATTTAATGTTATATACATATATGAGATACCTGTTATGTGGGACTGTTACCTCGCGAAAACCCCCTCGGTGGCTTTCTTCTGCGCTGGTGGAAGGATTCCCCGATCGACAGTCTCCTACTGCGGCGCCCCTGCGGGCCTTACTTCCAGGAGATGCATGATCGCTCATCCCGAGCTCTCCGGGTCATACAACAGCGACCGCACATCTTTATCAGAATCGCTGAGCGGTTTGATCTCCCACTGTAGCAGTTCGCAACCCCGGAAGCCTTCTTTTAATGGCCTCTTATTTCAGGCAGGAGATACCTACTGTAGCTTATCTTCTGGTCGCAGATTACAGAGCAACCATGCAAAGGACTTACCGTCAGATGTTACAATAACAAATTTGACTTTTAGAATCAGCGCATTAGGTATGTCAGGATAGAACAATTTGGTATTTGGCGCTCTAGCCACTCCGTAAAGGAACTGACGTGAAGATATAAAGACGACTTATTAGTCATAAGCCGGTCCCGATGCCCTCGATGTGTCGCGCGGCGCACCTGACGCGACACCGGATCTCCCCCGCTTACTAAATTAATAACTCCGAACTGAACACCGTAATTATCCGTCTAATTGGAAGGGCGATGAGCTCCACTTTTAACACGTAACCGTTATCGTTTAACCTCGGTTTTATGAGCTGTGTAATTTGTTCCTGCATAGCGACGATTGTCTTATGTTGTGATGGCAAGAGGCACTTCCTTTACGCTTTTGTGTCAAGTTTTTTAGGGCATGTGTTCTAGTTAAGAAGCTTTGATGGTTATTAGATAAACCTTACCTTTATGTTGGGTGAATTTAACATGATATTTTCTTTATTTATTTAATGATTAAGTATTTAAAATAGACACTGTGTCAATACGGTTAATTTTTAATTAAAGTTTATATAAAAAAGAAAATATTTGTCATTCATATTTATAATATGACTGCCTCCTTAGTCGTATTGATTGCAAGCGCGAATGGCGATCGGGAGGTTCTGAGTTCAAATCCCGAGTCGGGCACTACTGAATGTTTCTTATTTAGATATTCTAGTTATGACTCTGGAAATATCGGAGTTGAGAGAGTTGGAGTCTCGAAATGTGTCCAGTGATCAGCAATAGACTCACCAACTATTCCATAGTGGAACCTACTGCACTTCTCTGCCTGCCTCTACGCGGATTATAGGCGTGATGTTACGTTTTTATATACATTATAAACAACACCTCGAAATATCCGTGCAAAATTCATTTCGTGCGGAATACGACAACGATACCAAATTAACCAATCAAGAGTATATCAAAATCCAATCGCAAAATGTTTCCTAAAAAGTATAATTAACGTTTAACGGTAAAATTTTGCGTTGTTTACAAACATATCATTTTCCTGCCCCGGTGACGCTTGGGGCTACATTTTGCTTAGAAATTTAAGAGATATAATTAAGAATTTTGCAGGGCGCAATAATTTGGGGATCTCCTAATGAATGATATCAAGTTCCGTGTAATTAGAGCCACGGGCTGATCAACATTTTCGTTATTATAAATATAATTATGAGATAGAGTTATTTTAAACAACTCTTATTTAGATGTAAAGTTGTAGGTTGTTAGTATCAAAATCTGTTGTTATATTAAAGAACTAGAGCCCTGTTGTTGCAATAGATACATTTATTTCTACCTATTTCACTGTTAATATTCTGTTTTGCCATATTCGTCCGTAACATTCTAATCTGACATTGCGTAAGTCTAAATCTGACATTGCACTACTGCCTACTGACAAAAAATAAAAGTACCTAATATTCATTACCTAAATAGGTAATTTTGACTTCCTTGTGAATTAGTGGTTGTTAAAGGAAAGGTTAAATAAAATGTCCAGGGTTCGATCCTTGGATTAGGCAAAGTATTAGCGGGATTATTATTATAACTTGTAATTTCAAGTACCTATTGGCGCAGAAACTTTTAGATTTCTAACCGGTGTATTGTAATACGAGTAGGTTCATTCGAGGAAAAGTAGACGAATTAAACTTCTCTGCCTATCTCTTTGTGTAAAACCAGGTGTAATGCTGACTTATGTAATTCGTAATCTTTGAGTCTTGCTTAAAAATGAAAGTGATGCAACTCCATATAAATCGATATATTCAGTCAGTTTGGTTGGACATATATATTAAAACATCCAACATTAATTACCTATGAAAGGTTGCGAGCTACAAATATAACTTGGTGGACAGAAGACCTTGGCGAACGGTGTACGTTTCGTCCGCCGGCGGTGTGCACTCGAGGCCCTACAATCGAGCGTGATACAAATATACACATAATTTTAATGCCGGGGTGAAGCATTAAAAGTCAGGGATCAAATGCCTTTAATACCGTACTCGGAATGTGTGGAGTCGTGTATTTAACATTTATGTTAAAATGTTTTTGTTTTGAAGTTTGTTGATGCGGGTGTAAACGTTGTATATTTTAATACTTGAGTTTACATTTGTAAAAAATAATGTGGCCAGACATTTCTTAAACAAATTGCGTGAGTCAAAAAAAAATTTAAATGAAATATGTATGTACTTACATATGTACATGCTGGTATTTTAAACAGGTATCTTTCGAAACTTATGTAAAATATTGGAAACAATGATTCTTCCTATTTTTGGTACCTACATAGTATTCAGTTTCTGGTAGATAACACCCCTTTATTTACACCCCTAAATGCATGCAACATTTAGTTGCTAAGCAAGAGTTTCGCCCGTTATTGGCTTTGAGAAAGCGTTTCCATGATAGTGCGGATTGGTGGAAAACATGTTACCATGTGTTAAAGCAATACGATATTTGTAATTTTCTTAGGCAGTAGAGTGTAGCCCTACCACTTTTCATCACCTTACTCGCCCCATGGAGTAAGAGGTGGGTCTGTTGCTACAACTGGCCACAAGACCAAACTCCGAGCAACAAATACGAGTAGGAATTCCAAGCTAGTAAAACCCAATAACACTGGCCGGTGCGGGGATCGAACGCGGGACCTCCCCAGCAGTCGCACATGCCACTAGAGCAACGAGGCAAGCAATAATTAATATGGGAATAATATAAGTGAGGCTCCAACGCTTTCCAATAGAAAAGCTAAAGGCATTTACACAAGCGTGGCGCACGCAACGCGCCGGCTTACCTGTCCGCCCATACTCGACTTACTTTAATCTCCACTCATATTTGCTAACACTCGTTTACATAGCAACAGTGTACTCCTGTCTAACTACTGTTGACGTGTTACTTATAATATACTTGTATTAATGTATGAATATTATTGAAATATTTTAAACTTTGATGAATCGTTATTTGGGCGAATAATAGTTAATGTGCATATAGCTTACAAGTAAAATCGATTTTAACATCATTTAGTACCAAGTATTATAATCTAAACCTGTATATTTAATATTGATAAATGGTACATGGGATTCATGATAGGATGTTAACTAGTGAAACGTAAGATTGCAGTACATACACTCTTTGCCAAATGTCACCAATGAATCACTAAAAGTGTGAAATAGCACATATTTTGAAATACTCACAAACATAAGCATGAGCAATATATTTGAAATATTCACGATCGTGGCCACACATACATATATCATTTATATCGGTTAGAAATCACACCTTAACCCGCAAAGATGCATCGTTCGTCCTTTTTGGGCGACCCTGACTCGCTCGAATCGTCTCCGTACGTTCGGTCGGAGAATGCTGAACGCAAACGAGTAGGTATTGTGAGCTGCGTCGCTATTATCTATCATCAAATATTCAGTCTAAATCCGCTCACATATTACGCGCTCGTCAATAGGGTTTGAGCCGTCACCCTTTTAATTTACGAGTCGGCCGAGGGGTCATTAAACAATAAAGTGTTGATTAAAAGCCCCTATGCGCGGGCGGCGGGTGGTGCGACGTTGCGAATAAACTGTGCTTCCTGAATTACACCTATTATTTTATCACTGATGATTGGCACTCGGCCGCAGATCGAGTACTCTTGTGTCCTACATGTCGTATCAATCAAGACCATTCTCACGATTGAGGCCCATATTAGACCATAATTTTCGCACTCGTATGATGCAATTGTGTAGGTACATTTAAAAATATGATCATTTTCTATTTCTATACCGTCAACTGATTCAGATGTTTGCAATTTTTGCTTTACATTTCCATGAAGGCCACATATTCGTGTTTGCGGTTTTTTTAAATACATTTTCCGAATAATGCCACATTGCGAATACAAAACGGTTAATACATTATATAAAGTCGATATCATTTCTTTAGCATTGCGTTTTTAATTCACATTAAAAACACCGTCATCGTTCCTCCGTTCAATTAATTCCCCTTGAAAAATATTGAACGAGTGTAGAACGGATGTTTGGTGTACGATTTTGCAGGTTACTCTATAGATATTTTTGATTCACAAATCGCTTTAAAGACGAATGTATGTCCGACAAGGGTAGGGTGCTTCTCTGATTAATATTTTACAAGCTGGAGCGATACATTTATCAAGAGATGCCTGGCTGTCTATTATCGATAGCTGAATAGAATATTTTCCTCGTCGGTCCGTGGGCAGGAGATAATTAGCCAAGATAATATGGGGCGGTGTGGGCTGGCGTTTCATTACTGCGGGGATTTCAGTTTCATTCTTGCTATCAAGTATTATCCCTCACACTATTGTTTGATCCGTTGTCGTATCGGGAGTCGAGTGGCATGTTTCATTTTATGCGGCAACGTGACCGTGTTATTCCTTATTATGTGTAATGCATTCCGTATACTGCGATCATCTGGAAAAACCATTTATGGAAATTGTATACCAATCGTTAAAAAGAGAACCGTCCTGTTAACAGATTTTAAATCATTGCCGTCACCGCGCGCCATTGTAACGTCAAGTTAGTTCAAAAGCGGTCGTTCCGGTCGAACAAAATGATCTTCGTCGGATCGGATCGCGAGTTCCACACCTCGGGATCAATAGATCTCATTCAAATAATAATAAGGAGTTATAGATCAGCGCTGCAGGGCTGTCAGCGGTGGATGTGCCGAGGGTTGACGCAGCTGACGGGCGCTGCGCCCGTCCCCGCGCGCCGTTCCTGCCCGCATTTGACTATGGAAATGGATATTTATTTCACGTCTCGACCGCCTGCCGCAGCCGCGGTGATCGCCGAAGATGATAACGCTTCGATTTATATATTTCACTCGATGATCGGTAGCTGCTACTCCGCTCGCCATGCAACTGCCAGAGCCGGCCGAGTGTTTATACAGGACGCTGCATAATTGCGACTCAACTCTGTTAGAACTTGATGGCTATTTATTTTAACACCATATTTGTGTGTTACTTTAAAAAGTCTTTCTTAACCCCCATTCGCAACTGCCAGGTTGTATTTATTTTGTGATATGAAGAAGTACACTTCTGTACATTTTTAAATGTGATTTTTTCAATAGTTGTCTTGTTTTCTGTGGATATTTGTAATTTAGCGAACTAAATAAGTCCTTTAAGAGGAGACAGGCGGAGCAAATTGATTTTAATTGATAAGTTTGTGGGGAACATTCCATTATCATTGTCATAATAACTTCACACCAGGTCCCTTACGGAGTAGGCGGAGATAACCGTGTGCCAAAAATGTCAAATGTTATATACTAGCCATGCTCTTACCATATTTACCAAAACATGATCTAAAGTGTCTACTAATATTTACTACTTAATTCCTATATAAAAGAATCACCATTAAAAATTAATGGTGTGAACCGATCGATTAAATTCATATAGGTATTAGTATCTTATAGCAAAAGTACGTCACGTCTATAATCAACAGAGAGACAGGAGTGTCATATACTTTCCTATTCACCATTTACGGTTACGTCCCACTATGGAATAGGTGGTGAGACTATTGCCATACGCCGGGCACAAATCCAAACTCCGAGCCATTACTAGAAAACTTAATTTAGAACTCAATAGAGCCCGATAAGAGATTTGAAGCTAGGACACCTCGATCGTCAGTCGTAAAAGTAATACTAATTTATTTCGCAACAATAATAAGCTTGAATTATATGTATAATTAGCGTATTCCCCCGCATCCTGTATTAGGCAATGGACTGTAATACGACGTATGGAAAATTAAAAGTACTTCATAAAATGTATGCCGTTCGTTGTTGTTGAAATATTGTTGGCGAGACGGGAATTATGTACACGGTTTTTTATAATCACCTCTATTTTATACATACGTGTCAAACCAAACAATTATTAACAACGCTTTTGATACTTTGTCCTCTGATCAAATACCTACACGTACACACACACATAGAAAACAAACATTTAATACACATAGAAATAAAGAAAAACACAAAAACATTTGTGTTAAAACGTAACATCACGCCTGTAATCCCCGAAGAGGTAGGCAGAGGAATGTAGAACACTTACACGTGTCACCAGTTACGTTTACATCCCACTATGGAATATGTATGTATGTATGTATGGAATAGGTGGTGAGCCTATCGTCGACATTTATGATCCTAACTAATAATCAAAATTACTCACATGTTACGATATAAATGTAACATCACGCCTGTTATCCCCGAATAGGTAGGCAGAGGAGGCATGTTACAATATGTTATATACATTTAAATTCCCGCAGTAAGCTTCTTAGCTGCATCTTACTAACCGTTAACCAATTTATCTCGCAGTCATTCGTATAATATACAATTTGTAATACAGTGAACAATATTTCTATTATATACTGTATCAGATACTGACAAATGGAATATTCAGAATTCACAGACACCAAAATGCATGTATGACATTGATGAATGTAAAAGCACTTCGCGTTTCTAAGAAATGAAATATTTGTTACACCGTGCTCGCTGCCTGTCCCGAGAATTACCTGGCGTTATGATATATAGATGTCCTATACATAAGCGCGATATAGATTATTAAGAACAGTGAAAGGTGAGCAGTGAACATTGAAGTTGCAATAGTCAATATTTAGGTCGCATAGGATTTCGTATGCAGATCAGCTTGAAGCCTTTTACTGTTTATATTTTATGTGCCTTTGCCATAATACCAAACACAGTGTTGTTGGTTTGTTATGTGTTATCTTATGTTTAATATATAAACGTAACAAAAACGTAACACCGCGTCTGTAATCCCCGAAGAGGTAGGCAGAGCAGCGTACTACACTCCCACAATTCATTAGTTACATACATGCCCGAATCACCTGGGTTGACTGGTAGCAAAGGTCGCTCGAAAATAATCCCTCTTGTTAACAACAACCTGACAGCAATAAGCAATAAATAAATATTCAGTAATCCATAGAACAGTTGCGAGATCTAAACCAACAACCAACACTTCTTTACTAAACCAACACCTTGATATGTTCTTTAAAACTGAGCATTTTCTACGCGTTCAACACTGATTATATTAGTTTTACTTTATCAGTTAAGCTGCGGGTGCGAATCGGTGGCTACAAACGAGTCTGTATGAGAATAAAAAAAAATAGGAATTTCGCTCATTAGGCGAGTATGATCACTAAATGCAAAATTACGGCGGCGGCTATCTCATTTACCTATCTGTTTTGTTTCTACGTTTCTCGTGCTAGATTTATTTTTATTTGAGAATTTAATGCGGGCGCGTTAACAGATTTAAAATTTATAATGTGGCTGTGTCACGTCCGAGGTTAATTAGGTGAGACGCGGGAGCTCCGCGCGGTATGCGTCCGCGCCGCCTTTGTTATATGTACCCTGCGTATAAACACGTATGCGCCTAGAGCTACTCGTATTTTTGTACTAGGGAAATGGCAAATAACTATACTGTCTGCCTTGTGAGAAATATTTGCAGTAAACGGTCATAAACTAATTTGTACGAGTTTGTTAATTGTTTCTTCTGCCTTGTATTTGTATTATTATATCGTCACACCAAGTCCGTTGCGGGGTAGACAATGATAACCAAGTGCAAAAATCTTTATATCTTATCAGATGATGCGTGTTTCCTCTACATTAATTAGGCTCGTTACACATGATCGCCGGTTTAGGAGACTTCTGACTGACCCATCAGCAAGTAACTGACATCTCAATTTACAATACAATGATTGTTAAAAAAATTAAAAGTTTTTATTTTTAAAATTAAACATATTGTTACGTTAAATGTATTTTAATGAATTGCAAAAAAATTTCTTTCATGTTTCTCTTTGTATGTACATAACAGTTTATACACTAGTAAGAATGTTGACGCTTTACGGTTGAAACAGGTATGAAGCGTACGTGCACGAAACGGCATAATATTGCACTTTTTAATGAATTTATAATTGTATGCAAATAAAATATTAATATGCGGCACTTGACTTCTCTTGGTTGTCAACACTGCCCTTTTAAAGCTCTGTTGCCTTATAGGGCAATGCCATAACTATTTTCGTCTGAAATAGTTTTGTTTGTGTGTTCATATTTGTAACGAAGCTAGCTGTTTACTAAATGGTTACTTTGAAATATACAGTTAAATGTCCTTAACTAGCGTTCTGGACGTACGACTGGAGACATCTTCAGATAGTTTGATTATTATATTATAATTATACAAATCGGCTTGATTCACGTTGGTTTTTCGCGATGGCTGGAGATCTCGTCGCTACTATCGGCGGGAACACATAATGGTATAGGAGGTATAAAAAATTAAACGGGATTTGGTATCTAAGATTATAATTCGGAAACACCAGCGATGCACTAACTTTCACCACTAAGAAGCATTGCTTACATTTTAATGTTTTATAACTGTAATGGGAAGAGATTTTAACATGCTGTATGCGTATGCGTCATCAATATATTGTGACATACAGTGATAAATAGTGCAGTAACTTGTAGTAATATAGTTCAATAACTTTAACTGGCACTATGGTGCAGTGGTTAGTAAATATAATAGTTGCGGCAGAGATCCTGGGTTCGATTCCCACACAGAATAAACATTTGTGTGATGAGCACAAGGATTTGTACTGTGTCTGGGTATAATATCTATATACTTATATATTCATATGTATGTAGCTTCACACATGTAGTTACCACTTTACGAGCTGTCTTCTTGACGCTTATTTTTGAATCAGATGGTCATGTATGGAGATGTCCCAAGATATTATTATTAATTTCCTATTTAAACACGACTGCCTCTTTGGTCTAATGGTTGTAAAGTGAAACTGCGGATGGAGAGGTTCTGGATTCAAATACCGTGTCGAGCACTATTAAATATGTCTAATTTAGAGTTTCTAGTTCTGGATTCGGTGTCATCGGAATTTACTATTTCTATTGTGCGGATTTCTATATAACACACATAATTTAACATTGGATAGTTCACTATAGCGTAAAGGTTAATGATTCGCAGACGTGTTTGTAATTGAAAGCGTATTAAGTGTATTGCTAAATTTACTGAGATTAACAAAAGCAAAAATTTTTCACCTGACAATATTAATGGACACGATTCGAAACGCGATAAAAGTATACTACAATGACTATGCAAATTAATGTCACTGTTGATGTTAATTTAAAAGTGGCAACAACTCTTCAACTTAACTGTCGAGCCCGTTTATAAATTCATTGACACAATACCCCAGTTGATTGCCTTGTTGTCAACAACGTGTATTTATTATATGCCCTGCTACAAGATATTGCTGTTTAACATTAATAAAAAATATTTTTAGACAATCGGTCAAAGACAAAAAAACAATAATATTACTACAGGTCCGAAAGCCAGGTGACGTGAGAAGTTCGAAAACGGTGTGGATGTGAGATGAGACCGAAGAATGTAAACGAAACACAACATCGATATAAGAATATTTGGTACTCAGTTCTCTCTGTCTACCCTGGATAGGACCTAGCGTGATAATGTAATTATAGTTAAACTTCTAAATAATAAACACAGTGTTAACAAACAATTGCGTTTCTATGAACGATACATACCAATATGCACTTGCGTAAAGTTGTCATTTACAGGTGCCCTCTTATTTCGAAGTCTTCTCTTATCTATGAGCCATATTTAGTATAATTGGGTGCGCGGGATCATTAAGATGCCGTCGATGTAATTTATACAAAACACACTAAGAATAGTGTTTAGTACCGCACATTTTTTACTAGAAACAATAGCGAGAATGATATTTATTAGTTAATACGTTCTAATTGTCCTGTTTCTTGGTCGATGCCGCAGAAATCTAGTGGATCAGAAAACCCTGAGTTAAGTTGCGGGAGTCCATCTCAGTTGGCTGGGATGATGATGATAATGTTGTTGTTGTTGATGATGATATTGTTGTTGATACAGATGATAATGTAATTGTTGTTGTTGAAAATGATGATGATGATGTTGATAATCACAATAGCAATGATGTATTCGGACTTGAATTTTTTCTTAGTTGAATCGTAATCACATTTTTGAATTCATCGTTTCGATATGCCTACGACTTTTTATTGTATCCATCGAGAAACATGAGCTATCTGTAGTTGAGTCTGGTAAATACGTACATAGATGTGAATATTTAGAATCAGTTCGGGTGTAGGGACAAGTACAATGCGGCAGAGACAGCGGAGGGCGCGTGCGCGAGCGCACCGCACATTTACATCTTACTCGCCGCTAACTAGCCACGCCACGCCTCGCGCGAACGTATTGTACGGAAATGTTGGCACCACGAAACAATCCTACCGTTTACCGTAATATCTGCATACAAATGTTTGGGAAATTCGTTTTGGTATGTCCCCGTGTGTGTGAACGTGCTTTATATGCCACCGCTCGCTTCTGTTTCGATTCTAGCGGGAGATCTTCCTCATGTACCGTATAAGGGCACATAATTGACTATACACATATATAAATTTAAAGTATCGTATACTTATTTCTATATAAACTTACAAGGCGAAAGGCTGCGTGTAGACGTTGGATGTGACAAGCGGAGGATGGGGCATGATGGCGTTCACTGGGGTCCTGTGACCAGTGTACGGCCCGAGACAGGCTGATAATGTACATACGATGAATTAAACTTAACAGTTATTTGTGTGACCGTTAATTTGTCACTCTGTTAGCTAATATCGCAACTCTTTCGTTATGTTGAAGTAGCGGTCGCTTCGATCAGAGAGGTGATCAATGCGGTGATCGGATAAAATGTTTGTTCGTAGTACACTATTGTATTTGCGGATAAACCAGTTAAGATAGTATATAATTATATAGCATGTGACAATATTGTCAAAAGGGGAGGCAGGCAATACATTTTACTGAATATACATTTATTGAAAGTTATTTCTAAAAATTAGACTTCATTAGCAACAAACACGGACATTAAATAATATATATTTTTTTACCATCATGTTAATATGTATAATTTTAGGTACTGACTACAAGTGGCAGTGCTTCATTCATTTGCCAACTCCGGAAAATACAGGCGTGATATTATGTTAGGCAGTTCCCTTAAAAACCAACGCTTAAGATAGACAAATAGAATACTCGCCGCAGATAAGTGTGTATTTGGTCAGTAGATTTATATTTGTATTCCGTACTGCGATCATTAATGTAGTCTACGCATGTTTTGGGTGACGTTATTGCTGCGTGCGTCTAATGATAATATTTTCATTTTTAGTTCAAAGTAACTCCGGGCATGACAATATAATAGAAAATGGGTTTTGGTTGTATTAACGTAATTCCGCGGTGATTCAATACACATACTTAACAAATAACATCACGCTTGTAGTCCCCGGAGAGGTAAGCAGAGGAATGTAGTACACTCCCACGTTTCACTAGTTACGTTTACGTTTCACTATGGAATACGTGGTGATTTGCCATTCATCGGGCACATTTTCAGACCTCGGACCAACACTAGAAAATCTAAATTAGAAAAATCCAATAGTGCCTCCACCCGGGATTTGAACCTAGGATTTCTCGATCGTCAGTCGCGCTTCTAAATAACACC
>DWTO01001597.1:0-15804 GCA_018244755.1 Jemadia pseudognetus
GGGACGTAAACGTAACTGGTGAAACGTGGAAGTGTTCTACACTCCTCTGCCTACCTCTTCGGGGATAACAGGCGTGATATTACGTTATATATATATTGGTATTCAACAGCAAAAACGACTCTGTATACGTTTCTCACTGCTATTGTAACATGTCTCTTATAAGAATATGAAAGAAAGGCAAGTTTCAGTTTATATCGTATGGGGGATAAACAAATTTTTCTATCAACGATAAAGCACCCCTCTCACGGTCTTCTTTACGACGCGCGCGTGCCTCGGGAGCGAATTGTTGAGGAACAAACTGTAACATACATACACTTACATCATTAAAATTTGATTTTCTTATTCTTTATAGTCGAAGACATTGTTTTTTTCATTCTTCTTCAAAGCTTTTTATTACGTGTTTCTTCATTTGAAATAGCATGTATGATATAATATAAAACATTCAAATACATTTAATTGAATTTTGTGAACGAATTAAATATTTAAATAAATCATTTCAAAACTGGATCTTTGGACTTTATTACCGAAGTTTCTTCTTAAAGACATCACAAAAGGAGTGTAATCTACCCCTATATTGATCTTTGTACTTGAGGCTACATGATAGTGCAAAGTGCATGGCCTCAAAATATCTAGGTATTAAATAGCTTAGGTTATTAGATTTTTCTTTTTCAATATGATATAGATGGAAATAAAGTTTATCTGGACCGGCATACCCGCTACAATATACATCAGCACTTGCGTCCTAAAAAATCCTTCTGTATATCGATTAAATAGACTAAGCCATGATCAGCCATTCTCTTCTCATCATAAGTTATTATTATTTACCACTATTACAGTCCATTACTGGACATCCACTACTGGACATAGGCATCCACTGAAGGGTTATGCCCATGACCCCCACACAGGGCTTTCTTATTGGGGATCGCAAAGGTCAACCTCTCGCACCACATACGGTGCTGCCCACTGGTGGCCACCACATTTAGCTGTACGCAGGCAGCCTGCCAGCGCGCCACGCGATCTGCCTGCGGCGGACTTAGTCGCCTCTTACGAGATATAACCCCGTCGCGAAGTCGGGGAATATATTTTTACTATCCCCAGACACGGAGCACGCCCTTTGTCATTTTTGCAACAATACTCCCTTTGATGCAAGGCACCTTTCGTACATCACAATTGCGTGTAGATGTGTGCAAAATAAATACATATAATTATACATATAATGTTTTTCAACAACTTACATAATTCTAAACAAAAATCATTATCCATTCTCTCACTTTCTATTGAATCGATCGATTTCATTCGGTCACTGAAGTCTACCCGCCAATTTATGTTACAGAAAGCGACATCTATGATCGACATTCGAAGGCTCTCAATATTAATAATTCTGACACCATTTCGTAATAAATAAAAGCTAAGGGTTTGTTATAAAGTAATGCCGAAGTATGAACATTTTTTGTTACAATTTTTTGGTTATCTGGGTACATTTGTTATTCAAACATTGTATGCCTGAATTGCAAAATATATTTACAAACAAACATCCGCCATATAACTGTAACTTATTTAACTTAGCCTTTTGAATATTGTTACTAACATCGATTTCCGGGTAACTTTGGGGCCTACTACATAATACATACTACGTCATCATCATCAGCTTACAGGATATAACTATGTTCACTGCTGGACATAGGCCTCCCAGAGGGGTTATACGCATAATCCACTCGCTGGGTATGCGGGTTGGGAATCACATACTGTTTGCCCAATACTTTATTTTTAATATCGTCATTGTACATAAACAATCGTACGAAAAATGTATCGTGTATATTATTGGAAACCGTAACATAATAATTTTAACCGATAATCAATTTATGACAATAAAAATGATAATTTATCAATATACATATAAACCGAAAAGTAAGTACTATCATACACTGTCGTTTTCCTACACCGTCACTCGGTAGAGATATAATTTTTGTTTAGACGGACTTATAACTCTACCTGTCACAGACCTACCCCTCTGGGTATATATATTTACATACAGCGCTTTTACCCCTTATGTATGTAACCATATATTATCATATTTTATGTGTGCTTTCATACATAGTAACTCATGACTAACAATAGCGACACCCCCACGTGCCGCTCGTAAATAACACCACGCATACTATAAAAAAAAATTCCCTTGCATAACATAATTCACTTAGGAACACGAGCACACTGAATATGCTTATATACTTCGACTTAATAAGACATCTTTTGTTACTTTATATATTTAGAAACAACGAAATATAATGTTACAAATAACGTAACATCACACCTGTAATCCTTGAAGAGACAGGCAGAGGATTGTAGTCCACTCCCACGATTCACCAGTTACGTTTACGTCCCACTATGGAATACATAGGTGGTGGAGCCTATTGCCATACACGGGGAACCTATTTAGAGACTCCGAGCCACTACTAGAAAACCTAAATTAGAAAAATCCAGTAATGGCCGACCCGTGATTTGAACGTAGGACCTCCCGATCACCAGCCACAGTTGTAACCAACACGAATAACGAGACAGTACCCGCAGTAACAAATAAATATATCATAATATGATTTATGTTATGTTTAAAAACCACATGAATCAAGATTCAAATGTTAGATACGAGTATATCTTAGAATTTGTAAATATGATTTAACTTTGAAAAGCTTCGTGCTTGAGTACCATTATACATTAAATGTATCATTACGCGCGTTTACTGAACTGGCGCGCATATTAAGCAAAAATGTTTGTGGACTTTTAAGATAAAAATTACACAGAAAATACAAAGGAAAGGTATCGCGTAACGAAATTGTGTTAATTTAACCATTTAAAGGGAGAGAGTTCCTACTTCTGAGTACGTTCTAAAAGGTTCAATCCTTATATCTCAGCAGCCAGATTGTCATCTGTAAAATTTGAATTGGAAATTCCCTTATTTATACCCTTGTTTAAGGAATTTTAGTCCTTCGGTCCCTAAGTTAATCGCATTAGAAACGTCTTCTCATCTTGCCCCGTACGTCTTATTTCGTGTACTCATAAGAGATTTTATTGAATTTTATAGTAGTAGCCCGACATAAAAGAAATTTTCTATGTATTCCATAAGAATCGCATAAATTACGATTAAAAATACAGAACACTTCATACCATTACCTTCATTAAAAATACGTATCCCCTCTACTTATCCCTTCGGAGATAAACAGGCGAAATTTTATGTTATTATGTCTTCATAAAATGAACTACTTAATCAATGAGTTGAAAGTTCTAAGTCCTTTGAATAATTAAGCTAAATACGGCAAAGTTACAAGAACTATTAAGTCCGCACTCCAAACTATAAACTGTGAGAAAGGACTTTGCTTAATCGATTAGAAAACAACTTACTGTACTCGTATATTAACGGCTATCAATAAACATAACTGTGATTATATTCTGCAATAAAACTACTTGTCTCTTCTAATTAGGTGATTGAAAATGAATATTTCTAAATAAAGTGTGTCTGAAATTCAATTTTAACTTATTTTGTATTTATCTACACATAAAACATTATACCTTTGTTTATTGTACTTCCAAGCAACAATTCTTACATTATTAACGTTCGACATGACGGTAGGTTAAATGCTTCTTGCTAATTGCAATCCCTCGGGTCGAGCTATGCAACTCCCAGTTGCCGTAGCAACCAGAACATGTCAGCCAGTCAAGATGTCATGCATGATTGCGCAACTCTTAGGATCGGCTTGTAATAGGGAGCGAAATAAATCCCAAGATAATAGATACTAGTGCTATGATCGTCGAAAATGTACTTTCCGCTCAAAACAACAAAAAACTACATACATACATATCTTCACGCCATGTCCCTTACGGGGTAGGCAGAGAGCAACGGTTGCCAAATATCTCTATGCCTACAGACCTGCCGCGCCTCCTCCACATTCATCACTCTCTTCATACATGCACGTCGGTTTGGAAGATTTCTGACTCGTCCATCAGCCAGTATCTGGCCTATTTGATCAAGATAGAAAGAAGAAACAATGAAAGATAAACGAGCAACTTAAAAGTCAATAAGTAGTGGATATTTTTTCAAAGGACGGAAAGTCTAATAAGGAAAATTAAATAAATTTAAATAGTGCCTATATAAAATAAAATAGACGTCGGTTCACAGAGAAAAAAGTAACACTCAATCTGTAGGTACATACTTTATATAGAGTTTCCATCCGCATGTGTTTGTTTGTAGTATGGTATGTAAGCGATGCATGTTGCTTAAAGGCAAACACCTTCAGAATTGAGTCTGTATTGGGGGATGAAAGCATAACATTCTTAGCTCAAATATATTTTATAACATATTTTTGTTCAGGTGTAACCAATTAATAATTTATATTTTATAGTATTGAACTGTATTTTTATTGAGTTACATTCTATCCCATTAATAAATGCCAGACCCAATGAACCATGCCCTGGATTTACCACAATAGTTAGATCCGTAGACGTAGCGACTTTGATTAATGGATTGTTGGATGGCCGCCTGTCAAATATCCGTTAGATTAAACTATTTGCTGAGGCGTATCCAAGAAAACAACATTTCAAAATAAATCACTAATGTATTTAGCAGTTAAATTGTTATGATTTATTTTCGGCTTTAAATTGGTACAACATTATTGTAATTTTAAATGACTATCGCATGGAACCGCTGTTGCTAGATCCCAGCGAATACCACGTTGGCTTGTTAATTATAATAAATAGCAAACCCTAGTATTACAAGTTTTCGGAACGTGTAAAGGCTTCCTACAAAACATTACAAAATATTCCCTACAAATGAGATAAACTTTTCAAAATACCATCCCTCGGTTTTATTAAAACTGTAAACTCAACTGTAAATAGTACGACCAATTTAAGAAAAAAATTAAATGAATTAACTGATTATCCTTACACACAAAAAGGAGATAAATACCGCACATTTGACAAAATTGTAAAAAGTCCCCTCAGTGTAGCAAATGAAATGACAAGCGACCAAGAGATAAGTTACGAGCTCGAGAGAAAATTGGTTAGATAAGAACCATTTCGCTTATCTGATTAAGCCTGTGCACATAGTCCCTTCTAAGTACGACTTATTATAAGCTTTCCGCAATTTACTTCGTTACAAAGTTATCTTTTAATAAAAACAATTATTGTGATTATGTAACAACAACAATTTATTCACAGGCCCTGTGGCCTGTGAATAACTTGTTACGTTACCTGTGTAACGTAACAAGTTACTTTTCAACGAAGTTCTATATTGCTTTCATATTAGCTAGTGTGTCCTCAGCCTTTAGTGATATAATTAAGCCTTCAATAACAATGTAGGGATTTTGAGATAGATTGGTCGCGATGGGGGGCAATATTTATTTTCCATCATTAGCTATTTCATTGTCTGTAGATTAAAACTTATTTTTGGTGTATTACAAGTATGTATAAAGTTTTCTATGAAATTGTGTCTCAGGCAATTTATAAAATATCGGAATATTCTGTGGTGCACTGCGCTTAAATGTAGAATACGTTTAATGTCAGATTAAATGGCAGATGTCAACACTTGAATTATAATGCATAGGTATAAGTTATAGACTATTACGTTAACCGCTAATTGGGGTTCAATATATTTTTGTTTCGCAGTTTTTATGTAAAAGTTATTGCCCGAACTTTAAATGTTAATTTAAGCAGTGTAGGTACACTTTGAAATAGTTATCTTTACTCTCGTTTTGGCGACAAAATATTGGACATAAGAATTACAAGACGGATTAAGCACTATGTAAATTAAAAAAAATTAACTATAAATAAATAATATGTTACTTCCTTTCTAAACACAAATATCTAATTTGAAGCAGGCAAAGAAGAACGGAACAAATTTTTATTTGTAATAAGACACAGAATTCTTTTTCGTGCTGGTATGTGTTATACACTTCTACGATTCGCTTCTTGTGCTCATTACAAAATTGTTCATATCCTGGCATGTAATGGATCCCTGCTGCAGCGTTCAAGTTCAGCAGATTTCAAAGTTTGAACTTTTACCACAGCATTTTTCCCTGTTCCCTATATTTTTATAATACAAAAGCGTTTTGCCCCTAACGTTTCATGATCTTTATAATAAAAGTGGAGCGAATTATCACGTACGCGGAGCGTCTAAAAGCGCCATTAAGCGACATTCTCTAATGTGCATCATTACTCAAATATGTCTTTTGAACATTCTTCCGTCTACTTGTAAATTCCTCCACACTTCCTATTCAAGTCTATTGAAATTTTGATGTAGGTACCTACTCATTTTATTTCGTCCTATTCATTTTATTTCGTACTATTGAGTTGGGCCTTACTGTAAACGTTTCATTGTTAATTGCAATCGGTGATGAGTACAAAAAGCTGTTCCATAAAACTTGAAGTACAAAGAGTTTTATTATTAAGTCATCACGACAAGTCCCTTCCTGGGGAGGTAAGGAACACCGACAGACAAATATCTCTATCTATAAATGAGTAAATGAGTGGGCGCTGATAACCGAATCTCTTGAGCCCTTCCATTCTGATTTTGTCTAAATGGTGGCTAATAGATTTTAAAATTCTTGATATAATACCAGCATGTTACCATTAGTTTCGTTAATGTTCGACAATAATCGTTAAGCCTTGTCGAAAGCCTCCATATTTTCCGAACGCGTTCGTGATTCCTACAGCAATTACCTTTAACATATACATACATTCATAATAGTACGTTAACGCTGTGCGTACAATATAATCTTGAATTAAGCTCATGAATCCGAATCCAGAACAGAAATTAAGGAATTGATTGAATACGAGATTTACGGTCAGAATCGCTGATTATCCCTAGAAATATGCACAGACATGCATGCAGACATATGGACTAGCATACATGCACGTGCGCGGAAATGCACAACTCGAATTTACCGTTACCAAAGTTAGAAATTTGGCGGTTTTTTTTACAAGTTCTCTAAATTTAGAGCTCATTATAAGTTCTGTTAATGCTAACACTCAGTATAACGCTTTCATCCTAAGACAGATGACAACGTGGGGTGAAAGGCTATTTATTTCAAGCGACATTTTATGAACTTTACAGGAGAGCAATTTAAAGTTAAAATTTTTTGAAAAAAAAAATCATATAAAAATATACCCCTATTCATATATAAATATACGCGTAATTCATATATAATTCATATTATAAACCTATATAAACCATAAATAGACCTCTAGATATTAATTAAGATATTAATATACTTTAAATGGCTCTTCTGTAAAGTTCATAAAATGTCGCTTGAAACAAACAGCCTTTCACTCCTCGACAATATTTTATACCTTTGTAAGTTTTATAGAAACAATTGTATCTGTTACAGTACAATGAAATTTGTCTAGAGTTCAATAAAATGAGTTTTATATCAGGGAATCCGTAAAAAACTTATGTGAATACATTGAAAAAAGTAGGAAAACAAAGTAATATATAAAGAGGATAATTTCTTGTGAACATAATCTGCGGTTAAAGTGACATATACTGAGTTGCTTTATACGATTCTACGATCTCCGATACTTTGTCGTTTACTCGTATAGAGTTCTAGGGAACGATTGATTTTCATCTATGAGATATGTGCAATATTACAAAGTTGCATGTAAAAAAATATATGTAGAACATTATACATGAAACCGATAACGGCATGCATGTTAGAAGAAAGTGAAAAATGAGGAGAAAGCACAGCAGATTTGTAGAGTTACAGATTTCTCTCTGCCTATCTCTTAAAGGACCTGGTGTGATAATATAAAAACGTTACAGGTGAATTTAGTTACTATGGTCGGTGAGGATTGAAACAGAGATTAATTAATGTCTTTCTACTGTGATCCGCCGGTAATCCGTTTCTCGAAGCTTAATAAATAGTACTTGAATTAATTCACTGATTGGACTCGATTGAATTCTAATATCAAATAAATGAAATTTGGATACATAGATAGTTATCAGTTTTTTTCCAACTTTATATTCACCACACTAAATAATCACCAATATTTTTTGCACTATAGTAGGTACTAGTAAGATATATGTACATACATAGATAGTTAACAAATTCTGATAAATGTCATATTTCTTAATTGCTGTATTTTAATAGTGATGATAATATATTCTGAACTTTCAATATTAAAGTAGTTCATGAACACTGCGGCAAAACTTAAGTAATTAGTGGTTAATATATTACGATGCAATGGTAAAAAGAAATATCTAGAACATTAGGGACGCTTTCTACGTGTTAGTTCTTAACAAAATTGTAAAAAAAAATAATTAAAAATAATAAATTAAATTAAAAATTTTAATTAATTAAAACAATTATCAAAAAAACACCTGTATATACCTGTTTTATGAGTTAGCTAATCTATTATATTGAAGTACCAATATATTTTTAATCTAATACAATTAGCATTAATATAAGGATAAGAAAAATATTTTCTTTATTTTAATTCAATGTGTCCAATATTAAATATTTTTTAATATTTTAAAAGTTACGCTCAATTTTCTTTTCCTATTTAATAATAACCCGTATCGCTTGTAGACGTAAATGTAATTTCGGTATAGGAACTTGACTGCTCATACGACGTGCCATACGAAAGTTGTGTCACGTTCTGTGACAAAGTTGTGCATCTTCTCGTCGTGTTAACGATTCTGACCTTTGATTCTTCCTAATAAACTAAATCCTCATTCGATTTCATTCTAATCGCCTCTTGACCGTTTACCATTAATAGAACGCAATCGTATTTGCATTTGAATTGGGTATTTTCCTCAATTCGGCATTCGTTCTATTTAAAATTTTGTGTGCTATCAAGCCAAACATTTTGGAGTACTGAACTGTATTATTATTAAATACTCCTTAAAAATACTTTTGATTAATAATGGCATACCTAATATATGTCAATATATTAACTACATAATTTAATAATGTAGTATATTTTGTATACCCAAAACGTAATTACATACATACTCGGACGTATGACATGCCTAATATATAATATATCCATTCTGAAACATAAACTTCCAATGTACTTATACCTCACCGCTTTTACTTAGATCCAAATCTTCAGTGTTCCATTTCGTTTGTTATTTCCACAACGGATAATTTTATTGTGGTAATTTGGAAATGGTTGTTTCGTGTTTCATTTACCCACTTAATGATCTCAAAACGTTTGAAGTGGCAACCGTCACTTATATTTACGACAAAGGATTTTAGGCACGACCATTTCTCCGTTCTAAATTTGATCTCGAAATGATAATATTTTTTTTTATTTCTAGTTCACGCTATATGCCACCAGCGGTGGGCGGAGGGCACAAAGTGTTAAATATCTTTTTTGTTACAAATCTGACATGGCTTTTTTATATTATTTTGATACACGCATATCAATTCCGAATGAATAAATAATAAAAAAATAATGGAAGTAAAAATAAGTTCTTAACAAATAAATATAAAATTCCGGGTCGGATACTATTGGACTTACGTAACTTAGAATTCCTAGTTAACATTTACAATAGTAGCTCGGAATCTGGATTTGTGTCCGGTGTATTGTAATAGACGAACCCGATTGTTCAATAGTGGGACGTAAAGGTGAAACTTGTGGAGTCGAGTGTACTACCAGTTCTCTATTTACTTGTATTCAAATTCCACTCGTCATGTAACTATTTACGTTTTATTAACTATAAAACGAATTAGTAAGAACATAGATTCAAGCGATACAGTTTTAGTTCAAAGTGTACATTGGTAGAAATAAAAAATAATCTTCCATTCGTCAGCATTGAAATTAACAAAATTGCCCTTAAGTCCCTTCCCCACTGTCCTTAAACCGTTTTCGGTAAATAAATCCCTTTCGAGTGTACACTTGAAAAGGGGCAGTTTCGTCATTGAGCGATTAGATGCTTCTGATGTTTGAATCACGTCACCACTTGAACAACAAAGGATATCAGTATTCGACCATTTTGGAATTCTTGAATTCAGCCCCAAATTGATAAACAGACCCTTTCATAGACATTTATTACACCAGTTACTCATACGCGAAGAGGAGGAAAATAATTTAAAAGAAACGGATCAATGTAGAAATGAGATTTTGTGTTTGTACGTGGTAAAGGGCATAACAAATTTACAGGTGATCGACTCTATATTACACTCTTATCTTAATCCATGGAAGTACGCAAATATATAAATAAGGTACATCAAACATTCTAACATAAAAACATAAAATATTAGTGCCGGAGTATTCATCCATTACCCCCATAAGTGAAGACATTTTGAGCATAGTAATTGAACAAAAACATTCGTACTAACCAATGCAAAAACTCATGTAAGTAGAACAAAGATTTGTATGCATTTCTTATACCAAAGAACGCTATAGAATTACATGATTTTTCAATATTTTACTTCGGAAAATTATCATAATATTCAATTCCAACCGGCTATATATCTTTTCTTTTTTTATATTACCACGGAAAATCTTCAAGAGGTACCCGATATCCTTCAAGAGATACCGGGTTATGTGGGACTTTTACCGCACTAAAAATCCCATCGGTGGCCTTCCTTTGCGCTGGTAGGATGACTCCGGAATTTCCAACGGGGCACACCGGTGTCCACTTCCAACCCTGAAAGCTTCCTTTCAGGAACTATCCTTCGGATGGTTATCCGAACGGAGCGCGGACCCCGCGCTCCCCCCGCATATGATTTGACAGCTACGAGTAGGACGCGGATAAAATAGTCAGTCCACCTCTCGCGAGGCGAAGGAGTAGCTAGTATAGTTAGTTATGTAGCTAAAATTGGTTAAAATATCATATAAATATATATGACTGCATTTTCCACTGTCTAACGATAATTATTTCCATTAATTTTTAAAAATAACACAGCTTATTAATGAAATTTTTAAAAAAAATAAATCAATTTTTAATTGTGCCTGTGAAAAACGAGTTAGCAATAAGCAATATAAATAAAAGTTCGTAACTCAGTCACAGTTCATTGACACAGTGTTTATTTACCTCACTCAAACAAAGCAGAGACCCCTCAGAAATGTTTTGCCTTGTTCTAAAATTCTACAACAATGCGCTCATATTCCCAAACAAACTTTTGGCAACAATGACTCCTACGGTTGAATAATATTTGCCTTCCTTTGTTTCATTTCGCACATTTACTGCGAAGTGTACAAGAATAGTTAAAAAAAATCACAAGAATATTTAAAATTCATTTACATATAATATATAAGAAAAGACTGATGACCAACAGCGGAACAATTAAATAATAATAATAATATTTTGGGACATTTCCACACACGGCCACCTGATCTCAAAGTAAGCATCAAGAGAGCTTGTGGTATGGTGACCAGACGGCCGATAAACTACACATATATATACATGTTTAAATAGATATTTTTTTTACTCCCAGACATATAACAAATCAAATATTTATTCTGGGTGGGAATCGAACCCACGACCCCCGGCGCAACAGTCAGGTTCGCTAACCACTGCACCAACGGGCCGGTCAAGTCAAGTCAATGATTAATGATGATGACATATGTGGATGTGTGTAACTCAACTAGTGGGATGCACGGAGCGAGCCTCCTCGAGCGGCGATTATGTTAAGACATAAGTACGAACATAAACTACTCGGCGCATTCTGAACATTGTGACCTTCACCACTCTACTTGATCACAAAACATCCGCTATCGACTCGACGAAGAAGATCGAACCAGTGAATACGAGTCCCTCCGCTCCCTACCCATCCTGTAGCAGGAGGCTGCTACAATTCGCTGTTCAACTGTGAATTGACGGAAATTCAATTTAACGTTTATAGAAAAAAAATCCAATCCATTCGCTTATATGTAGTATCAATTTTCAGTAATTCATACAAATTGGGGTATCAAAGTGACTAACTGGGTCTACCGAACGGATACTACATAGTTTCTCTACAGAATTTCCCTGGAAAGCAGTAACTCAGTAACCAAACATTACGAGTGCTCCGTACGCACGTGCATGAGTAAAGACCACTTCCAGCAATGTTTACGGTGCGCTAGCTTAAGTAAATTACTAGATATTTATTGCACACTAGAGCGATATTGAGCGGGGAAAGCACATGGTATTTACAACTCTAGCCGTCGTAAAACCTCATTCAACTTGAGATCAAAGGGAATACACTCGATGAAAGAGTTATTTTTATCGTTCACATATTTGTATGAATGAATGGACCCTCGCCCCTAGGAATAATCCGGAAAAAATACATTGGAATTCTGAGTTGCGACTGTTTTAGTTTCATAAATATTCTGTTTCCATGGAGAAAAGTTTTTATATAGCATCCAGTTTGACTGTCCTTTTGATTTAGTGGTTTACGACCATGAGTTCAGTGTCGAAGGGTATAGGTTACCTTTCAGGATTAATATTTAATTAATAGTATTTTAATTAATAGTATTTGTTATCTGTGCAGGTGTAAAATTATATATATTATACATACGTATTGAATCATCTAGAATATGCTACACGATCCCTACATGTAGGTACGTAAATAATTAGCAGCAGCCGGTTGAAGTTACTACTCAATTGATCATTACTTAACAAAGACATAAGACTATAATAAATTTAAGCATAAAAATGTATTTTTACTGTGAAATATGAACAACTTATTTACTTTGAAATAGAACAAAGTAACACTACACATTAAATACATGTCTAATCAAACGTAAATCTTGTGAAATATATTGTGGGAACCAACTTGCCTTCCGAAATATTTTCAAGGACTTTTTTCCACTAACATTATTTCATTATCAATTTTTCTTTTGTCTTGAAGATATAAGGACGTGGGTTAGTGTGTTAGAATACACCTTTCCAAACTTCTGTAATTCTACGTCGCGAAGATAATAATGAACAAAGGACCAACCCGAAATTCAAAAGTTTCTGTATCACGTTTCCAAGCCTTACAATCATGTTTAACAATTATAACTTAGGGCAGGGGAATTTTAACATAACGATCTAATCGATTTAAAGGTTGAGATACGAATAATTTTGTTTAAATTACAGAGTGCACCGAAATTAACAATAATACTCCTACTAGTTACATGCTTACATAGTGCCAATACTCCGAATACGGCGTCGCAAAATTAAGGATTTTGTTTTATGAATTTCGGAAACTGTAAAATTCACGCTACAATGGCAAATCGTATTATACCAGAATCGTTTCTCATGATAAAGCAGTATAAATATCATTTCAATATGATTTTTGTGCTTGTGCAGCCAACTGAAGCCGAAAGTTAAGCTTATCAACGAATAAAGCACACTTCATTCACCATCTATTGTTCCGTTTTCCGTTATCACTAAACAACCGCCACACAAATTGGGCCTACACGGATGGTTTACGAACCGCTCGCAGTCTATTTATCGATATTGAATTGGGGTATACGAAACGTTATCTTTACAAAGAAATGAGTACGCTCCCTTAAAATTACATCAGTGAATTGCTTTAATTTTAACATTCATAAAAACTGACAACCGCGCGCAAAATTGTGTTATTTCGTACATTATTTCCTCAACGGTATTTTATTTAATTCATTTTCCTGTCGCACCACAGCTCACACGTTGTCGGTGGAATAAAAGTCTACATAATAATTGGTTTTGTGTTAGAAGGTGTTATAACGTGAAGGAAATTTAATACACGATATTAAATCGCTGTCACGTGTTCATTTTCATCTCCATATTGTATCCATACACAGATTTCAGTCGATAGACGAGTTTTGGTTTAATAAAGCCCGTATTTTCATCGTTGAATAGAAAATTGATTAAGGCTTCGAGGTTCGGATTGTGTGTGTAGTGGACGTTTTGAATGAGAGATGAGTTAGTAAATATTGATAGTTCAGGTAGAATTTTGAACGTATTACGCCGATAGCGCTGCTATATTTCACAGTTATGCTTCGTTCGCTATTTATATAAAAACAAAAGTGCCCGTGTGTGTAATATACACACGTATGAAGGAAAACTTTTAATGATATCAAAAGAAGTAAAAGTGAAAAGTAGAAGTGTGCTACACTTCTCTGCCTATCTCTTTGAGGTTTACAGACGAGATGTTACTTTATGGTAATGAAAAACAATAAATCAACACCTAAGAGGATTAGACGCATTTTAAATTTTCATCCACCACATAAGTGGACTGGCTGAAAATGCCATTTGGCGTTTAGTACGCTTTTCGTTAAGAACAATGAAGGATAAATAAATAGAAGATCTGAATAGTCGCAATATATCTTATATCAATTACGTATTCCGCAAGTCTAACCTATTACGCGGGACCCGCAGATATATTCTTTATTACTCTGAAGATAAGCGCTTATTTGCCGACGCTGTGGCGAAGTTTAATAACAAAATAAATCCATACGTTTTCGACGCGATTGTATACCAGAAACGTGACCAAGCACACGTGACGTGACCTAGCACACGTGACGTGCCGTGACGTGCAACCTCAAAATTTTCACCACGCGAAACGTAATTCTGCATCTAACACTTAAAAAAACTCATTGTTTTTTTGTACCAATTAATTCATGTATGTATAATATCCTAGCTTTTTTTTGTTAGCTCCTACCGATAATTTCTCACTGTCACCAAAGGTTGACTGGACATTACGCAATAAGTGCGACTAATGTACAACCTACGCAGATTTTAGGTGTTACAATAAAGTTGGAATAATTATTTCAATAATTATTTCAACAGTTAATCTACTATGCGTTAGAATATTCTAGAAGTTTAATCTAGAAGTAACAAAATATTTTATTTTCCGCAAAGACTATAATATTAATTCGGAACGTACTGCGAAGTTAAAAATAAATATTGACAAATTTAGTACATTCTTCAAAGTCCAAACGAGCGCTTTTTCAGTGACCCCATTTAATTTCACCGTTCAAAATATTTAAATACTTCGCTGAGAAAACGTTAGGTAAATTATTCATAAATCATTCGCTTGGGTCACGGAAAACATTAATCTTATGCGTTTATTACATATATTTAAATAATGAGCCTCCTGTTGATTTTTTATTAGTAGATATTATTACTTTACTAATCATATTTATTTTTAATTGGAAATGATTAAATTTCTTCTTAAATGTAGAGAATATGATGGTAGACTTTATTAAAGTAGTAGAAATAAATGTTAATAGTTGAAAACTGTTACCTGTAGGTAGTGTAACCTAATAAAGGTATTAAAATATAGGTATAATGTGTGTTGGAACGCATTGACGATAGCAGTCACCATTGCTTCAAAAGCTATCATCAAATCATCTTCATCAACCTTATTATCGTTCTACTGTTGGTCACGGGACTCCTCCCAGTACGAGAAGGGTTAGCGTAAAACTTACCCTTTCCTTCATATTGTTTGAGTTTTACATTAAGTACCTGGATGACCGAGTTATCTTTGGTGTTTTTAATGGAATTAACGACTTCAATCTGTTTTCCTTTTAATAACCGAAACATTATTTTGTTCTCCTAATGTTGTTGATTCGTCCGTGTTTAAATTTTCTTGATTATCTTCAAGCTGTGTTGGTAAAACAGTTGATTCATAATAGAAAAAAAAATAGTATTTACTACTCGCCAATAGATGGCAAGAAGAGCTAAACAATGTTGTAATATAATAGCTTTAAAAAAAAGATAAAAAAGTATAAATTATAATAAATATAATTAAAAAATTATTATAAAGAAATAAATAAATTAATATTATAAAAAAAGAGAAAAATAATAAGGGATAATCGGCCCGAGATTTGAACGCGGTTTCTTGCGTTTTAAGGCGC
>DWTO01001598.1:0-15804 GCA_018244755.1 Jemadia pseudognetus
GACAAAAAACTGTCGGGGGAGGTTTATGTCCAGCAGTGGACTTATGTTGATGATGGTAATAGTTATTTAATGAGATATTAATTATTAATCTCTATTATTAGCTCAGGAAATTATTAAAATTAAAAAATACATTAAGTGCAATAAAATCATCTATATAATACGCATAGTAAGAACAATAAGCGTTTTATGCACATATGTCTATGAACAATCTGTTTACCGGCTCTGCCCAGTTTTGGATCGAATGGCTGCGCGTGAGTTGTCCCAAGATATTATTAATTAAAACGTCTAAAAGTTTAGACTGAAAGGACGAACTCGAAGATTTAAACCAGTTTCAACAAAATTAACAAATATGAATATTTCCAAGCACAAAGTTATATTAAATACCTATTTAACATTAAAACACGTCATTTTATACAACGATGTTCTTAATTCGTAAAGTTACTATCTCGTTGGCCGAGCGGTTAGGTACAAATCGAAAAATCCTGGATTCAAATCCCAAATCAGATACTATTGGAATTTAAACTTGAAAGTTATCTAGTTCTTATGTAAAAAAGTATGCTTCTATAAGTCTTTGCTCTGTTACTATCTAACCTTAGTCTAACTATTGTGTTCTAACATGAACAGTGTGGACGTAATGTTTTATTTTCTTTATTATATTGTTTTTTTTAATAAATAACACGTAAGTATGGGCGTTCTACGTCTCTTCGGTATACAAACTTTAAGACTACGATATCTCACATGCCGCCATCCGCTATGAAGAATCAAAAGATTGTTCATACCGTTTATATGTTAATACATTACTTATCCTCGAGACTATTTTAATATAATCTGAATGGCTTTGAAGAAAAATTATCTCTATTGGTAATAACATAGTCATTTTAATAATATATCCAACAACACTTCAAATATAATAAGTTGCTCAGCTTTTATAGCTTTCAGAGCGTTACGAGCTTCCATAACATTATAATGTTTTCTTTTCTATATATTTTCCTCTAAGCTCGCAAGAATTACATTTATTACAGGAACAAATTTATTTATAACTTTGATAATATTGTTCCTTCATTATTTTATATTATTACGTTTATAATCCTACACCCACATTATTAGGTTACTCTCTCAATTTATTTTCTCCAATTTCTTAAATTTACTTTCTTCTTATTTACTCTTTTACTTCTTTTAAATGTTGCCAAGTGATTCATAATTACTTTTATGTCGCTATTTTTCATTTGCATAAGTATGACTTTTTATATAATAACTCAGTCTACTTAGATGGTCCAATATAAATTTAGATTTGTTACATATTGGACGTCAGTTTTAAATGGTAATAATTATCGTTTGATCAGCTTCGTCTACAAACAGCTATAGCGATTAACGAAAGAAACCATAAAATCAACTTGAAACACTAAATATTTTTAGTAAATATTTTATTATAATGGCGTGTATTTCATTTGCCATGGTTTTGGTAGCGAAAGTTAGATCAAGTCGAACTTGTCGACTATTTGACGAAGACGAAAAATTTGTAGAAAATAAAATTTTGTTATATATTCTAACACAATGCATGGTTTGGACAAACCCTCAATTAAGACTTCACAGAATTACTTTCTGTTTGGAAGAAGTAAAGTACACTTTCAGCAAAATGGGTCCGAAGCAACGGTCTGGTGATGCTGCTACCTCACGGCTACGATGGTGCGGCGTCTGAGCACTCCTCCTGCCGAGTTGAAAGGTTCCTCCAGCTCACGGACAGTTCAGAAACCAATCCGGATTCCGAAGCTGTTTGCATGCACGTTGTTAATCCTACGACACCAGCTCAGTACTTCCATTTATTAAGGAGACAGGTTAGTTTCATATAATCTTAAATATATCCTTGCATCCGCTCAACCAAGGAAGCAGTCCATATAATATTAAAACTATATAATTATGATTGAAGAAGTATAAACTTAATTTTTTGGAGTTTACACTGGTGCACAACAGATGGCAGGGTTTACACTTCTTATAATATGCAAATGTTTAAAATTGTAATAAAAAGATTCATGTGTTGTAATATAAGTGTTTTATATTTTACAGATGGTTAGAAACTACAGAAAACCACTAATAGTTGTTGCACCCAAAGTTCTACTCCGTCATGGAGAAGCGGTATCGCCGCTCGCAGACTTTGCTCCCGGGACCCACTTTAAACCAGTTCTGGGTACAGTGTCCATAACATGCAATTATACATTTTAAGCTAGATTCATCTTATATTACGGTGTCACTTGTATTTCTAGTTGTCGCAACCGCTTTTAATACGTAAAATGAAGTATCCATCGCAGCCAGAACACGCTTAGTGAAATATCTACTTAACAAAATAAGGAATGAGTTTTCTATTGACAATATTATAATTCTATTGACAATATAATAAAACGCCCTTATTTATTAGCCCGATGATCTATAGGTACACAAATATGATATTCCTTCACACTGAGTTACCAACTAATTAACAGTTTTCTCCAATATCTCTTGAACCAATTATCTCGTCATCTCATCAACCCTTTTGACGTCACACGTTTGGACACGGGTCTTCTCTCAAAATGAGAAGGGATAAGGGCGCGTTCTATTTATAAAACCGATAATATACTTAAAAAAGTCTATCGTTCCAGGCGATGTAATTTCAGACCCGTTAAAAGTGAAACGAGTGATCCTGGTCAGCGGGAAACATTATTACGAATTGAACAAGGAGAGAATTAAAGCCAATATGGACGACGTCGCCATAATAAGAGTGGAGTCTCTTTGTCCATTCCCACTTCACAATTTGCAAACTGAACTTCAGAAATACAAGAATGCCAGACGTAAGTATTACTTCAGCTTCACATTTACTGCCACTTAAGGTTTCAAATCTTACATTTTTTCGTTGATATTTATCGACTTTAAGTTGGTATAGTACTGCATAAGTAAAACGCTCATATATAGAATTATTGCTGGATTAATAAACACAAAGGGGTGTTTTAATTTGGTACTGGTGTCACAAAACTAAGCGAAAAGCAGATACTAAAAGGGTATTTATAAAAAGCGTTCACGTGATTAACTTAATGTGAGACTAAAAAATTGTGTATATATTTGAATAATTTTGCCATTTGATTTACCTTAAGTGTAATTTATTTTATTTTAAGATAATGTCGTGTTTTTATTACTTACAGTATTTATATGGAGTCAAGAGGAACATAGAAATATGGGCGCGTGGTCGTTCGTCAAGCCCCGTTTTGAAAATCTAATCGGGAGAAAAGTAAGTGTCAGTAAACCTTAAAAAAATCTTATTTAAGTTGATTTTAAAAAGACTAACAGTTCCAGTTAACGTCTAGAAACGCTTCAGGTAACATTTTCCAGAAATGTCTCTTCGGATATAATATATACAGATATACATAATTAGTGCCCGCAATCCATTGCGTTCCAACACACCCTTACGCGTTGAATAAAATATTATTTTGATTCCGGTGCTCTAATTGCGAGGAATATATCGGACTATAGGATTACATTGAATTAAATATAATAATATGTAAATATAATAGTTTAAATGTTATTTTTGTGTTTACCTAAGCCTTTTTTTAACTATTCCCCGAGGGTCGACTGGTGGTGAATGTCCGTACGCACTAATATCGTCCTTTGTAATAGTTATTTATTGATGTATATTAAAGTATAAATATAATAAGGGCAGTGTTAACGTATCCCATAATAATTGAATAAAAAATCAATTGAATTTTATTATTTTAAAAACATAAGTCAAGTTTACTTATGTTAAACACAAAGTTATTGAAAAAACAATTACGGATCATACTTGAAACATCAAAAGGATTACACAAAGCAAGTATTTGCGAAATATCTCTTACAAGTAGGACAGGAAGTTCCAACTAATGATAGGGCGGATCCTTCAATACCAATACCACTAGAATATATAGAACGGAAGCCAAAATGTCTTTCGTTATTTATTACGTTGGGAATCCATATTTTTATTAAGAGAAAATGTGTTTTTTTACCATTTCTTGGAGAAAACTTACCCTGATTTATAACAAATTCTCTCTCATTTCAATAATAAATAATAAGTACACAAATAATTATTATCTCTAATGCTACTCTGTAAGCCTAAGACAAAGTAAGAACTCAAAAGGGTATTAAATCACGGTATAAAATACAGTACAATATAGGTACTATTTTCCACACCATACAAATATATTACATTGGTACCAATTATGTTACGGAAAGACTATAGTAACTATAGTTACAGGCATGCTGTAGGCGACATTAACAATCTGTTAGCAAGCATACAAACAAAAGTACCCGAATTATGAAATAAAACTAACGGCATTCGTTATATAATGCAACATATAAAACACCAATATCACCCGACCTAGCATCGATTTGTTCGCTGTGCTGCGCTTGTATTGCGAGGCGGGTGAAGTGCCGAGCCCGGAGCGTTCCGAAGTAATATCAAAATATCAACGTGAAATATTTGTTGTGTCGTGTCGATGTTCTATTCAGCTCTATATATACCATTCCAAATAGGAGGCTAGATGAGTTAAGTTTAATGCGGTGTTTATATATTTGCATAATGTTTCAAAAATATCATTTTTTAAAAGAGGTATGTATTTTAAGAAGTTAGAAAAGCATAAAGGAGCCCTCATAAATACACTGCCTAGGGGCCCCGACATGGTTAATCCGGCCCTGAGCATGCTTCCAACACACTTCACAAACTATATTTAGGTATTTATAACGTTGTTATTTCCAGCTAATTTACGCGGGGCGCGGTGAAGCGGCCACGCCGGCGGTGGGGGCAGCCACCTTGCATCGCGTCGAAGTCGAACACGTACTACGGCAACCGTTATATAACATTAAATAAATTAATAATACACTACCCTATCAGATGCATACCAAAAGAATGACTATGTATACTTCTTATAACAGTAACTTTAGCTCTTATTTGACGTCATAACAACAACCTTGAGTGTGCCCGAAAGGATAGGCAGAGTAGTGTAATTCTCCGGTTGCTATTACTAGTGAGATTTGCTATGCTATTACTAGTGAGACTATTGCGGTACACCGGGTACGAATTCAAATTATAAAAACCCAATATTAGTCTACCGGGGATCGAGCCCAAGACTCCTCGACTAGCAGTAGCGTGGGCAACCACTATACCAACCAGACCATCAAATTAAAATAGCAGCTATTTTAATATCATCCTACACAGCAAGAAATTCTCAGTATTTCGTCTATCGAAACCAAAATAGATTCTCCATATTATATATTTAATTATTTATTACCGTTCGACCGTTTGTTAAAACTTAAAACTGAATTAATAATGCTTGACACTTTCTAATAGCATCGTAAATCTTAAAATTACCTGCCCTGCTTTTGTTTCATGTTTTAATTTAACATCAAAGCATTTATTATAAGCGTAACGTTCAATGATATGATCACATAAATTGTTACATACAGCTGTTTAGAGTCAACCATGATTGAAATGTGAATTTATACACAAAAGTATTTGTTAAAATGTATATAATTATAATTGTAAAAATAATCCGTATGTTTTATTTGTAGTACCCATGTTTATAAAAAACATTTACAATAATGAACAATAACGAAAAGGTTAAAACTTTTTTGAAAGTTAATTACAGCTTAGCTGATGAAATATCAATAATTCGAATCCATATTAAATTATTACTTCTTCATCGTTGTAAACAACTGACCTTACTCCGTTGACCAACATAAGAATAAAATTTATTGTCATACTGTTACTATAACTACCTCTACACAGTTAAAGTTAATCGGTATCAGTGCCAGTAGAGAGTTGGTTGAAATGTTTAATCGATAACCGTTAGCAACCATATAACAAAGATCTGAAAGTGAAACATCATGGCTGGTAAGGGTAAAGGAAAGAAAAAGGATAAAAAAGATAAGGAAGAGGGTGGTGATAAGAAGAAATCTAAAAAAGGGGGAGGGAGAGCTAAGAAAGGCAAAGCAAAAGGGCGGTGTAACGTTGACATGCTCACAGAAGCAGCCATGGAGAACGTGTACTACGCGTGCCATAACGTCCAAGAACTCCTGCAAGCGCGCGGATTTCATCCACCGGACTTTAATAAGAAGAAGAAAAAAGGAAAACGATAAGGTTCGGACGCATAAGTTATATTAAAAATATTGAAATATTCTGATTCGATCTTCTAACGTCATATTCTACTGTTACAAATAGTTGGAAGAAGGTTTTAGATTGCTATTTTTATCATTCAATTCTGTTATGCCGTGTATATTAATTAAGTGATTAGTGTAATTGGTGTATAACCGTACTAATTATTATTTCAATAAAAAAAATATTGAAAATTTATAATTAATTAGAAATTGATATTCGCTTACACATTCGCCGTAAATACATTATATGTATGTAGAATACAAGAGAAATGGAAGCTTTTAAAAAGCAATTAAAAGATATTGCTTTAAAGGATTGTACGTAACATTGAAGAAATATTTGAATGTGTGTTAGCAAGCGACAGTTACAACAAGTAAGATATATATTATAGGTTTAACCTAACTCACGCCGGTAATTTCCTTAATCATAGGTTTAATATTAAATTATTCCTACAGGTAATATAATAGGGTTGGTGTATTTGTTAAAAATAAATTATAAATACGATGTTACTGTATTACTACTTACAAACACTGGCAAGAAACATTGTATTGTGAAACACGTATCGATGTTAGTAGTTATCGTTAGTATTTGGGAATGCCCGGCGTATACTTCACGTTGCTTTAGTGCGGATTGGTGGAAGTGCAAGTCCATATTGGCTTGATATTCTAACATTTCTTAGAACTGCATAAAGTAATATCTGAAGTACCTAAGCGTGCGTGAAAAGATATCAATTTTACACAGCATCTTATCTAAACTTAGATCATAATATGCGAATTAATACGTGCTTTAATAGGTGCTTTTGTTAAATATAAAATTAATGATACTTATTAACTATACTTATTAACTATATACTTATTAACAGTCCCATTTATACGAGTACAGTTCTCTTGCTGGTTAACATTAACTGATAGTATTATTAACAACGAATATTAATTGACACTAACAGCCACTATTTCTGGATTATTCCTACCTTATCTGACTAGAAGATACCTTATCTGACCTAAACGAAACTGATCTTATCTAACATAACGTAAGGATAGGATAAGTTAGGTTACCCGCGGTAGGATTTAAAATAGAATGCCATGAGCGGTAACGACCACTCTTGAAATTTTTTAACTTCCTTTAGTTCACCATTTCACCGTTTATATATCGTACGCAGTACCTATATAATTCTCGTAAATAGTAAGTACTCACTAAAGTTGATTCTCAAACCGATTTAGTTCGAGCAATCGACAACTTTTCTCCATCCAATAACACGAGAGAACGGTTCGACAGGACTAATGTGTCTTGCGGTTTTGTTTTATGAAATACACTTCGATTTTATCCCATTAGTTTTCATTTCTAAGTTAAGAATTTACTTAAAGACAATATGATAAGTACAATAACGGTACATTACTTGTTTGTTCGTATAAATGAAGTCGAAAAATAAATCATTGTCATCTTATCATTGATTTTCTTATCGTTCAAAAACATACCACGATAAATTTTAGGGTAGATATCAATGCTCACATGCCTATATATTTATAAGAATACCTACACAAAGGGTGCGGTTACAATTAAGTAATTTTGCCACTTCTTGTATCTTAAGTAAAGAAAAAATAAACTTCCGAAGACACGACAGTGCGTACTAACAAGCTTGAAATAGGATTAAACATTAAATAGTCTCTCCCAAGACTCGTACAGTACTTTGCACTTAAATTGTTTTCCGATGTAGCGCAAACGTGGCGAAACTTAATTCGATAGAACAAGTTATGTTTTTGTTATCCTCAGTATTTTAGTATTTACACTGAATTTCTTAAATTATATTTTTACATCTGTTTATTAATAATAAACTATTATGTTACGATAAAAGGTATAACTGGAAGTAATAAATGATAACAAATGTTGATAATGATAAAATGATAGATTAGTTTATTACAACAATATGTTGAAGTGTAATACTTTGAAATTCTAAATATATTTGAATTTCAGATTATCTGCTTAGTTCAAAGGATCTCCAACATTTTTCTACATGAAATTCAGTAACGTGAACAAACGGATATCAGATTTGCTCTCAGTTAAATACATAAGGCAGTGTAAGCTGGGACAAAGTAGCAATCGATAAAATACTTTGATCCCTGATCCTTCTCTATTTACGTATAAAATATGGATGGGAAATGAATGTATAGCTATTTTTTTTTGAGACCTGATAATTTGAAGACATTTTGAATGTACCAAATAAATTTAACTCATTATTTGACAAAACAATGTAATGTTTTAAACCCATAAAGTATTATACGAAGTCGAAACAGTGTCATTATAATATTTTCTATTAAATTTTATCTGGAACTTTTTTCATTAAATGAACAGAGCAGTAAAATAGCAAGCAGCGATGGTAAATGGCCTCAGCTAACCATAACATCAAATCTAATTGTTGTTTTGTATAAATTGTTGTTTGTTACATAAATATATATAATTGTTTTTCTGAAGTTATAAATGGGAAAATTTTGTAAAATACTTAAATCATGTACTGTTGGCAACGTGCTTTTTTGTGAGCTGGTCAAATAAATAATGTTGAAAATAATGAAAGGATTTTTTTACTAATATCTTTACATTTTATTAACTGAAAATGCAAATAAACCATCTACGACAGGGGTATCAAATTCGCGGGCCTCGGGCCGCATGCGGCACGAGATGATCGTTTTGCGGCCTAGGAAGGGTTCGTCGACGGGATTGTTCGTCGATCTTATTTTATCGACGATATTGCCACAAGGCGCATCATACATCTATAAACTTTTCAGGGGCGACAGCAGTTGACCTTTTCTGTTGTCGACGACATTGTCAGACGACAAAAATCAGTTTCGCGGCCCTACCAAGGTCAAGCACTATTTGTTTGGCACAAGTTAGCTTTTGAGTTTCGCACCCCTGATCTACGTTACGTACGATAATTATTTATCACTTTTAAACAAATAGATACAATTGAAATTGGGACGAATCCGTCCTTTTTTAATTTATTTGGTTACAAAATATTGTAAATACGAGAAAATACGAATAACAAAATGCACTTTAATGAAAACGAAAGTAGTGCACAGTTAGAAATGAAAAATATAGTTATCGCAATATTTTTACGTTTTTCTACCTAAGTCGGAAATAAAGTAGTTAAATTCAGAGAAAAAAAAAACAGGTGACACGATCAAATTGAAATTGACATTAGTATTAACAACAAAATTTTCAGTAAAATATTATTCATCGCACGATATGTCAACGATATTGGAATAATATTTGGATTACACATACGTAGATACATATATTAGAGTAATACGGCATATATAATACCAACCACCATGTACTTTTATAAATAAGAGTCCCAATGAGAGAATATTGTGTTGGAAGGTAAGTAAACAAATTACATTTTATTATAGGCTTCATTCGTGATGGAATTAACAATGTGCTAACAGTTCCTCTGCAAGATACAGAAAAGTCCTCAAATTGTGGTAACTGCGTCTTAGTAACATACAATATTGGATTATAAACTAATACAATTCGTACATGCGGTAACCCCATAAGCAATAATGTCAATATAGCTTGCCGTCATGCCCTAGAAACCTAAACGTGTAAACATTGCTACGAGCGACAGAAATACTTAGCTTTAACTGCAATTGCTTAAACCTGTAGGTCATAGTTAAAACAAGTTATCGTTAACATTCACTTGTAAATATTTTCTTATCGTTTAACTCTTGATAATTGAGTATTTGTGATAACAAAGGCTTCAGCTAACAGTACTAATTTCGATCGTATCTTCGAAACCCAGTATTGACGTCAGTCAATAGGTACGATTTCCGAATCGTGGAGCTTTGTTCCACGAAGGTCGGTATGTGTTATGTAAGTCACAAAACCAATTCATGCCTTGTGATCGCTGGTACTGTATTCTATGATGTCACATAGAGTAGCATAATGCAGTACCTACTAGCATGTAACCACTACAGTACAGTTGATAAAACAGTAAGGGAACAGACGCATTTTAGTCGACATCAGGACGGGTACTAAAAGTGGTATTTGAAAATTCTACGTTAGAGAAAAATTTCCAGCGGATTCTCTTATCAACGGGAACAGGTAATAGGAATATCTACTAGAGATTTTTCATTATTTAAACAGATTTTTTTTATTCGTTTATCTTATCGCAGGATAACTTCTTATAAACTTTAACATACAATGGTAATTTCTTCAATACATTGGTATTTTTCGTTGATTGTTTGATCGTACGTACTCGTAGTTTGGAATATTCTAGGTAAGTATATTATGCCGAAACAGTAGAAATAACTAAAGCATTAGTATTTTTTTATCCAAATATATCATTTATTCCAGTTTTCCTGTTACTACTGTCTGATTGTTTCAGAAACTGACAAAGAATGGGCTCGCCAGCGGTAGGGATAGACTTGGGTACAACGTACTCGTGCGTGGGCGTATTTCAGCATGGGAAGGTAGAAATTATAGCCAACGACCAGGGCAACAGGACCACGCCGTCGTACGTCGCATTCAATGACAGCGAGAGGCTCATAGGGGATGCCGCTAAAAACCAGGTACGCGTGACCATTAGCGAAATATACTTAGGTACGTGAAATGGTAAATAGTGTGGTGACGAAAACTTACTGGTGCGGTTAATTTACACCTTTGCGATTTATAACAATCACTCATATCCCTCACATGCGGAGTTAAAAAATAAATTTTAACTAAATAAATTGTAATGAAATCTTTAGTTTATTCTACTCGTTACATCATGTTATTTTAATGTAAGTAAAAATTATTAGAATTTTAACAACAAAACCAATGAACTTTATTTTAAAAGGAACTTATTTAAAACACTATTATTAGGTACACATCTTAATGTCTACAAATCTAAAAGAAAAATAAATTTCGACAGGTGTTCGGACAAAAACAGGATTTGTAAATTTTTTCAATTGCAACTATTTAATATTTTTAGTACAGAAAAATCGATATAATTCGTCGGTAGCAACAAAGAAGCCATTTTATAAAATTGTGCTTGAATTGGATTGTATAAAACATACTATGAAGGTCGAATCTTTTTTGTTCAGTCTTGCATGTGATTTTCAATACAGGTAGCCATGAACCCTAAAAACACAGTGTTCGATGCAAAACGATTGATCGGAAGGAAATTTGATGACCCTAAAGTCCAACAGGATTTAAAACACTGGCCATTCGAAGTGATCTCCGATGGTGGTAAGCCAAAGATTATTGTAGAATACAAAGGGCAAAAAAAACGATTCTCGCCAGAAGAAATATCATCTATGGTTTTAACTAAAATGAAAGAAATTGCTGAAACATATCTCGGTGGGACTATTAAGGACGCTGTAATAACCGTTCCTGCATATTTCAATGATGCCCAACGTCAGGCTACGAAAGACGCAGGTTCGATAGCGGCTTTAAATGTTCTTCGAATTATTAATGAACCAACCGCTGCCGCTCTAGCTTATGGTCTGGACAAAGATTTAAAGGGTGATAAAAATGTCTTGATCTTCGATCTTGGTGGTGGAACTTTCGATGTATCCATACTTCAAATAGCAGAAGGTTCCCTATTTGAAGTAAGATCAACAGCGGGAGATACACATTTGGGAGGCGAAGACTTTGATTCCAGAATGGTTGACCATTTTTGCCAAGAGTTCGAACGTAAATACAAGAAAAATATGAATAATAACCCTAAATCTGTAAGGCGCCTTCGAACTGCTTGTGAAAGAGCAAAAAGAACACTCTCTTCGAGTACCGAAGCTAGTTTAGAAATAGATGCATTGTTCGAAGGTATAGATTTTTATTCTAAGATAACTCGAGCACGTTTTGAAGAACTGTGCTCAGACTTGTTTAGACAAACACTTGGGCCGGTAGAAAGAGCTCTAAAAGATGCTGGATTGAATATAAGGGAAATACACGATGTTGTTATGGTTGGGGGTTCAACTCGAATACCAAAGATTCAACGACTATTACAGGTAATTTCTATTAGTATTTATTGTTACCACGTGTATAATTTAAGGTACCTATACATATATTTGAAGGAAAGTAACGTATAAAAATCACTATTTATCACAGAGCTTACATATTTTAGCATTACATATGTTATTGTAAATAATTTAATAACTAGGCACTATGTCCCGACGACTAAAAAGTTAATTCTCAAGACAATGTGGAAATGTCAGAATCTAAGATAAGAGCTTAAGCTCCAAGCACGTTTACATGTTTCATAAGATTTCTATTTTATGTAAGAAATCCGTGATACTTTCATGTTACAGGACTTTTTCAGTGGCAAAACCCTGAATCTCTCTATTAATCCTGACGAAGCAGTTGCGTACGGTGCTGCGGTTCAAGCCGCCATCCTAAGTGGCTCTAAAGACACTCGAATACAAGATGTACTTCTAGTAGATATCACACCACTTTCTCTTGGCATTGAGACAGCTGGCGGTGTCATGACTAAACTAGTTGAACGGAACACTAGAATACCAACAGCGCAGAAGAAAATATTTACAACGTACTCTGATAATCAACCTGCGGTGACAATTCAGGTATGTATTATAAAGCAATCTCGATTGAACGAATTTTGCACCAATGAGAAAATTGACAATGATATACTTTCCTGAACAGGTTTTTGAAGGAGAAAGAGCTATGACAAGAGACAACAATTTGTTGGGTAACTTCAATTTGACTGGTATACCGCCAGCACCGCGAGGAGTTCCACAAATTGAAGTATGTTCAGTCAACATTTGATCTCACAAATTTATGTAGCTGGTCAAAACTTTTTTCTATAAACATGTACATAAGTATGACGTAGATACCTCCTCCTGACATCTTTAACAGGAAGGCGTTATCATACAGAAATACGATGAGTTCAATAGTGGTATAAAAATATTGTAAAACTGGAGCAATTTATTTATATTTTATAGGTAACCTTCGACATAGATGCTAATGGTATTCTGAATGTGAGTGCCGAAGACAGAAGCACCGGTCACTCTGAACGGATAACCATATCGAATGATAAGGGCCGACTGAATAAAAACGAAATTGAAAAAATGCTTCACGACGCGGAGAAGTTTAAGGCAGAAGACGAAGTCGCAAGGAAGAGAGTAGAAGCCAGAAATCAACTGGAAGCATATCTATATGGCTGTAAAGCTGTAAGTACAAGATAGTGACATAAGAGACGATTCCATTTTTCTTCACGTGTGACTGGTAACTATGTACGTTGGGCCCAGCTTACGCCAACACTATTGTTACATTTATATGAAGAAATGGCTTAAAATCATTTCCAAAATAAGGAGGTTATATAAAGAAACTATGATACTAAGGGTACAAAAATCAAAATTTTTAATTTAAAACAATCTCGTTTATTTTTTTTTTAAACTGTATCGCGACCCTTCCAAGTATTTTTTTTGCATAAAATTGCCAAATACTGGTTTAAACTTGGTATTTACCGGCATACGTAATGGTGTTACGTATTGTCGCATCTTGCAAAAATTGGGTCTACGAGCTTTAAAGAATTCCTTCCCCAGGCATTGGACAACGCTGGCGATAGGTTAACGCAACGAGAAAAGAACGAGGTGACCGCGGAATGCGACAACCAACTGCGCTGGCTGGAGGTGAACCTGGATGCTAGCAAATCTGAGCTAGAGCAACATCTGAAGGCCGCCCAGGCGGTGTGCCAGTCCGCCATGATGAAACTGCACGGCGCCGGAGGCGGGCCCAGCTGCGGAAGGGATGCAAACTCCGGTGGGCCCAGAGTCGAAGAGATTGATTAAGCCAGCTACAATAACAGACATGACGTCTTATGTCAGTCTACGTCACTTATAAAAATATAGATGAATCAATAATTGCACATAAAGCATACTTCTCGCATTTGAACACTTCTAAACACCTATTATTTCATGACCATCACGCCATGACGCCAGGTCCCTTACGGAGCACGCAGAGGGCACGGAGTGCTAAATATCTCTATGTTAACAGACCTAAGGTACATCTACGTTCATCATCTCTTCATTCAGCCAGTATTCAACCTATTTGGTCAAGATAGGTGTTGTAATGTTAGCCTTACGTATCGACCAAAAACAAACACTAATCAGTTAATTTATATTAACTTGTAAACATTAAATACGAAATTTCAATACATACTGTTAACACGGAATTTAACTTCTTTTCTCACTACTTTTTTTTGTATATTGATGTTTGCTTTGTACTTGTTCTTTTACAATTGGAATGAGAAAAATAGCAAAAATAATGTACCTGACTACTTTAGCATATTATTATATTGTAACATCAACACGGCGTGTTGTCACATCTTCATATATGTATTGTGCACTGACTTTTTACAAACGTAAAATCGTTTTTAAGTTTTAGCGCCTTAACTTTACATCTACAATCTACAAATTGATAACACGTTGTGAACAAAATGTAAGATTATTTCTGCGCTTCATTTAATAGTACGGCGAATAGACACGTGACCAATAGGTTGTATATTTAAAATAAAACATCACATAATATTGTAGAAAATCATTTATTCCAAAAATATAACAACACATCGAGCAATAAAAATAAGTTTTTTTTTTGGTTTCCCTAGTCTGCTCGCGTAACAAAGGTAACGAAAATTATGAATAAATTGTTTTATATTGAAATTAAATAAATTTGAGTGTTCATATTTACTTGCAACCTTAGTACAGTGGTGTACATATAGTCACATTTAGCGTACACCCAATGTGAAATGTTCCAAGTACATTTCATCGTACACTTAATTTGAGAAAATATTTTAAAGGTGTGGTCACACTAGAGTAACGACTTGCGACAGACCATCAACAAATGCACTATGTAATGGCTCAAGCCTATACAGTCCCGAGAAGAGAGCAATTCTCAGAGATTTGAATATTTTTTGTTATTTCAGCATTTGTTAATCACGATCAGATATCGTAGTGCGGCTACGCCTTTAGGTTTTCATCAAAGACTACACTTAGCTTACTATTATTTGCCAACTAACTGCTAATCTGACTACAACGGAATGTACTATTTCTAAATAATCAATATTAACAAAACAATCGCATCACTCAATACCAATTTCAATAAAAAAAATTAGCCTGACTTCAACCACTTGCACATTCACTAAACGTTTCATTGCAAAATATAGAACACTTCATGACAAAGTATTGACGGAATCTGAAAGTATTTATATCATTTCAATACAAAGGGAAACATTGCACTACATTAGTAGAGAAAAGTTTACTCAATTTGTCAATAAGATTAGCAGTTACTGGGCTTACAAAATGGTAAAATTAAAATAAATATAAAAAACTTATAACAATTATATAATATGCTAGAAAGGTTCTACAGGAATGATTCCATATTGGTATATATTATTTAAATTCAATATCAGATTCGTTTACATAACACCGAAACTAAGTACATGTCAGTTTTAAATATAGAACAACGGATACAAATTAAATGGACACTAAAGTTGAGTAAAATATATCAATGTCTTTCTAAGTAACGTTCACAAAACACATGCAGTGAAAGGATGCAAAAAGTCTAGTACCATTGGATTTTTCTAATTCAACACTCGTAGTAGTGGCTCGAAGTGTCCCCACCTCCTATTCCATAGTGAGACGATGCAACTGGTGAAACATGGGAGTATACTA
>DWTO01001599.1:0-15802 GCA_018244755.1 Jemadia pseudognetus
GTTACGTTTATGTTCCACTATGGAATAGGTGGTGAGCCTATTGCCATGCACCGGGCACAAATCCAGACTCCGAGATTAATAAATTATATTTATTAATTAGTATTAATAAATACAATTTATTTATCAGATTTCAAGATTTTCGTATAACAGTTGTTAATTACGTAATTTAGCATGATTTCCTGCGTATATTATCAGCATTTACTTTTGTTTATGATGCAGAACAATTCGAAAATAGGTTTTTGGAACCCACTATATAATGTCAGTGATATTTTAAGCAGGTATTAAAAACACACACTTTACACATAATCTTTTTAAAAAAATAATATCTAATAATAATCATAGACATTAGACATAAGACCTGTACATAAATAAATTTACCTGTGGCTTTTTATTACATCTACACAAAATACATAATGTCTTTGAATACAGACAGTGTGTGTGAACAGTAACTGTTGTTTGTAACAAAGTCTAAACTAAAATCCGGTACCTTGTACCTATAATGATGAATAGGTTTTGCTAACTACACACTAACTGAAATTGCTGAACGTCACCCCTGTCTGGCTTCGATTACAGGTCCGTTTGGCAGTGGCCATAGAGCTTATAATAAACAGATATGACTCGCACTTGATTTAACCATTTTACCATTACACTGTTGGACTTTTTTCCGTTCAGATTCAAGAGACTTAAAGCCATAGTCTCCCACGCTGGCCAGGTGCCGAGCGAGTGACTTTACACAGGACTTTATTTTTATAATAACTATGTAGTCACTAATTTATAATACTATAGAGCACGTAGTGCAATAATTTATTCTCAAAATCGTAAACAAAATGTGCCTCGCGTATCATGTTTTTGAAATTTAATTAGGTTAAATTAAATATGTTATTGGAACTTAACTGCCGATCAAAGGTTTCTTGGTTCCAATCCTCGGCAGGGCAGTACAGATTTTTCTAACTTAGATTTTTGAGTAGTGGCTCGGAGTCTGGATACATGCCCGGTGTATGGCAATAGGCTCACCATATATTTAATAGTATCTGTCTACCTCTCGGGGCATTACAGACGTGATGTTACGTGTTATGTTTACGTAAGTAGGTAGTCCCACCTCCAAGTAAAGACTACAATCTTCCCCGTTACGAAACTTGTATTACATCAATATCGATTTAGCCCGCCATTTCTACCCGACACGCATTCTGTCGTGGTGGGTGCGTAAAATTTGATCACGCACCCAGGGGTGGCGGCTAGACAAAACAGACCGACACAACAATTATGTAGCTATGTATTGGTTGTCTCTATTTGCTGTCTCCTTCTATTTCAGCTGTACCGAGTGTACATAACAATTGTTCATTATAAGAATGGGTAATACTAAATACTAAATAATCTATAAATGGGCTGATTGCGATACAGTGCAGCCTTACTAAGCACAGCTATTATATCCTCATCGCAGACGACGATCCTTTGCGATCTCGTACCCAATAACAAGCCCATTTATAAAAGAACTAACATCACGCCTATAATCCCCGAAGAGGTCAGCAAATGAGCGTAGTACATTCCCACGCTCCACCAGTGACGTTTCCGTCTCAGCTTGAAATATGTGGTGAGCCTATTGCACACATACTACACCGGACACAAATCCAAACTCCAAGACATTACTAGAAATTTTAACTAGAATTTCTAGTTAGAAAAATCCAATAGTTCCCGAGCCGGACCTCTCAACGGCCGGGCCGGCAGTCGGGACCGCTATGAGTACCACGGGACCAACAAGGCAGAGCAATTTACATTTGCTAGTAATAGACATGAAATGTTCAAAATTCTATTGTATATCCACAGACGCACAGAGGCGCAGACTAACGATACTAATGAGTATACTTTGAAATCCACTGGTTTAATTTGTACTAATTAGTCAGATTACACTCGTAATTGTAAACATATAAAACAGATGTAGATAGCCATCGTCCAAAGGGTTGAAACGAGTCCTTTGTTTGGATAGCTTTCCGGATCCATTGCGTTGCAGGAAGAGGCGAGGGGCGCTCCACGTCGCGCCGCATCGATCGCCACCTGTGGCCGCGGCACTTCCCTGTGCCACACTACGTAACTCGGCGCGACTCGGGCTTACTTCGCTGTTTAGTTAGCACTGAATATACAAGCTGATTCTACTCGAAGCGTGTACACGAAAGCTGTTATTTATGATTATGAATTACGACTGCCTCGTTGTTATAATAATATCAAGAAGTCCTGGGCTCGATCTCTGAGTCTGGCAAAGTAAAGTTTTAACTTGTAATCCAAATACTATCTTGGAACCTATGTTTGTACCCGGTGTAAGGCAATAGGCTCGCCCTCTATCCAGGGTAGAACGTATAACATAATTGGTTAATCGTGGGAATATATTAAACTCCTGTGTCGACCCCTCGGAGAAATACAGGCGTGGTTTATGTTATATATAATTATTATGTCGTCACGCCGTCTATACGGGATATCCAGAAAGCACCAAATCCCAAATATCAGACCCTTTCAGACCTGATGTGCTCTTCACCTTTATTTATCATACCTAACATCACATCAACGTCTTAAATAATAATATTATTGCATTATACGTACGAGTACGTAGTTTTTAATGTTAACTAAATTTGTGGAATGAGAGAAAAATAAGTACGTATATATTTATATGTATATAAGTAGTTGATCAGCCGTCTGGTTACCATAATACAAGGTTTCGTTATGATTAATTTGGGATCAGGTGGTATCGTGTGGAGATGTCTCGTGAAATTATTATCGAAGTATTTCCCGTGCCCGACAATTTACGTTCTACGGCAGTCTGTCTGCATTTTATTGCGTTAGCAATGCTTCGAACCGCCCGCTTCGAGCGGGATTTCTCAGACACATAAATTACTACTCACACTTCTTTAAATGCTTTCAGCGTGGAATAATGAATGACCACGATGCTAATTAATTTCATGCACGCGGTGAATGTTTTAGCACCTCTTTTGTTTTTTTAGATAAAATAAATAATGAACTAAAAGTGTATTAGAGTCTTGCCATTGACGCAATCACGATTTTATGTAGAAAATGAAGAATGCTTTATGGTCAACTTATTACCCCTAATCCAATAAATGTCCAAGTGTCGAAGATTCGTAGTGTGAATTGGAGAAGGCTGCAGCTAGAAAATCTTTATAATCAGTCAAACACACCACTTCCAAATAACGATGCTAAAGCCGTGAAACCGATTTACGAGGACTTGACAGGCAAAGATGTATTTTTATCAAATTTGCCGTACTTTTATCAGATACATCGTACTTATTGCGCACTTTGGGGGAGGCCTATGTCTAGCAGTGGACTGAGATAGGCTGATGATAATGAAGAAAATTGGGTATGTATGTATATATGTACGTGTATCTCTTGATACACGTACATATTTACATACATACGAACATATATACATACATACATATAAACATTGATAAGTGATTAATATAAAAGAAACACGTCAAGTCTGTATGGATTTAAACATTTAGTATCGACCCATTTAGAGCCCTGTCTACGTACCCAATAAGTGGCGTAACTAAATAATGATAGTAATTCTAAACACGCCTATATTTTTTTCAAATTCATCAGTCATATTATATAAATCGATTAATATTTATTGAAAACCAACTAACCGCGCGTTCATTAAATGCTAAATATTTAATCGTGGAAAGTAAACTCACCATACCTATCTATCGTAAAAATAAAATCGGCATTCACATCCCCGTGAATACGAAACCAAACGTTGTGGAAAAGCAAATAGGTTTTAAATATTCCGAAAGAATTCCATACAAATATTGGTACAGGGTAATAGCAGACTCAAAGTAATAGAAGCTCATACGTTCCTGGTTTAGGCGGATTTCACACGACGCATATTTATCCCCGTGTATTATTTAAGACCGAGTAAACGCTTAACAAATTAGTGCATATTATAGTGTTTTGTTAATTAAGATTCTAGAATTTTCGAGAAGTGTAGACGCAAAGTTTTAGCCCAATCAAAACTGGGGTACCTATACATCAAACTAACATAAGCACGAATTAACGATTACGATAACGATTAAAAATTAACGAATTTAAGGAAGTTTTAGACAAGAACCAATATGTCGATAACAAAGCTAAGTTTTTAGCAATACTGACAAAGGCATATGCCATATCAGCATATGAATTGTATTAATTTTGCACAACTGAAATTACTTTTCTCATTACAATGTTTTTGTGATCGAGCGGTGGACATTGAGAAACAATGAAAACTTGTTATTTCTTCCCAAAAGTTAAGCGAAGTTCATAAAAGAGCAAAAAGTAACTTAATACTTATTATTTACTTTCCTTTTTCCGTTGCTTCTACTAGGAGAAAGCAATAACATTGTTTTGTCTTCGAAATTCAATTTGCCAGTAGTAACTGTGACAAATTAGAAATTGTAGCTGGCGATTCTTTTCGCTGCTGGTCGCTCGTTGACAAAGAAAGATGGTTGCAGTTTCCTAAATACTCGTATAGATAATTATTGGTACTTACTGACAGGACAACAAAAATTATCAGATTACTATGTAAGGTTTAGATATATTATCATCACCAATATTTTATCACATCTCTGCTGGACACGAATCTTCTCTCAGAATTAGAAGATTTAGGACCATAAAGTAAACCACACAGATAAAATACGAGACATACTCATTGTACGTAGATATTATTGTAATTCGTTGTTGATTGGTAATTTGTTGAAGAGATCTTGAAAAATACGTACGGTACGTACATTACCACTAAAATGATCTATAAAGATGCTAACGTCAGCAGCACTAACAGTAAAATAATATATAAGTAGACCACGGACGTCGTGGATTAAATATTAAACACATTTCTTAACTGGAGTTTGGCTGGAGCCCATTTTATATCCCACTAGTATACATGTAGGTTTCCCGAAATTACGAGAAAACTGGAATTCCAGAACGCTGCTACAGTACGGATTGGTGGAGATACGGTTCAATGCCGAACCCATACATCGGTTGTTTGTATGTGGTCTTTTACCATGCATAGAGCTTTCGTAACTAGTGAAACGAGGAAGTTTATTGCAGTTTATTGCATTATTTGTGTTATGAGCACAGGTATTTGTTCTATGTCTGGGTGTAAAAAAAAATATCTATTTAAGTATGTAATTATATGTATATATGTAGTTTATCAGCCGTCTGGTTACCATACCACAAGCTTTTTTGATGCTTACTTTGGGATCAGATGGCCGTGTGTGGAGATGTCCCAAGATATTATTATTATTACCCTTCTGCCTGCCTGTTTTGGATATTACAAACGTGATGTTAATGATTAAATATCAAATGATGAAACGATGAAAGAAAGAAACGTGAGGAAAACCTATCTTACGAGTTCTTAATAACATAACGAGGATATCTATAATCAGGATATTTATAATGAACATTTTGATGACAACGATGAACGCGTTGGCGGCGTGACATTTTCCTAAAACCTAGCAGAATATCACAAACTTACGTCTCAGAATCTTGTCAGTAATTGGTTTTTAAAGACGTCGGTCGCAAGCAAACACCAATTGCGATTGAATATTTAAAATCGATTTATATTTAAACTTATTGCATTTATATTGTAATTTATTTAGTGATGCTGAATAAAATAGCCATAGAGTACTTATAATATTATAGTTACATGAAGAATAATTTTTATGATCACCGACATCAGTCGCCTGCCCCATTCAATAACTGAAACTGAAGCCCCTGAAACGGGGTTTTGCAAATAATCTTATTACGTTGATACAAGTGAAATCAATAATTACCCCTCGCAAACGGAGCGGCACCAGACAAAGTAACACTACGCGATACCCATTATTCATATTAATAACAGTGGATATTTCCCTCTCAATTTTTTATTTTATTTTAGCTCGCCTTGACTGCCTAGTTGGTCGTGTTGGTTGCAAGCACGACTGGCTACCGAGAGGTCCTGGGTTCCAATCCCGGATCGAACACTATTAGATTTTTCTAATGTGAACTTTCTAGTAGTGTCTCGGAATTTGGATATATGCCCGATGTAAGGCAAGAGACTGACCACTTATTCCATAGTGGAACGTAATCGTAAGTAGTGTAACGTGGGCGTGTACTACACTCCTCTGCCTACCTGCTCAGGGAAAACGGTCGTGATGTTATGTTTTTATACATAAGCCGTGTTCCTTATTTACAAACAATAACAGATGTGAATAAGTCTTCGAAACCGGCTTGAATTTGTGTACAGTAGGTGTAACTTATTAAATAACTAAAACTGTGAATTACATAACACAAGATAAATACTTAACTTGCTGAATATTATGATGTAACTTTTCAAGTTTCAAAATTGATCTTAAAACTTATTGGGATAATATTGGGTGTACTACACTCCTCTGCCTAGCTCTTCGGAGATAACAAGCGTGCTGTTACGTTTAATTTTTTTTAATTATTTGCAATAAATATGCTGAATAAATTAACATTTCGTCTTTGGAGTTATACTTACTACGTACATATAAACATCAGACTACATGGTTAGGTTAAGTCCACTTTAAGCCGATCAGTACGTAATTTGATCACGTAGACCACCACCACCACCTTAATGTTTTTATATCCCTCATAATTGCTATTCATAAACGAGTGTACCAATTAACTAGTAAATACATAGACTGACTGGGGTACTAAAAGACAAGGATTTCGCATATACAAACATACTTTCGACTAAATTTTCATTATAGTATTTGAATTACAATAAAACGACTGTCTAATTTTTCTTACATCTAAGGTAGTAAGATAAGTAGTAAGTAGAAGGTAGTAAGTGGATTAGGGTAAGTAGGTGTAAGTGGGTAATTAGGCAGAACCAAGTGGTTCTGTCTAATTAATTATATTAATAATTGATAATCTTAATTAATTAATAATATTTTTAATATATGCACATAGTACACATCACATTTTATTTAACCATTGAACGTTACCTGATAAACGATGTACTGCCGCGAATTCCGCCATTGCCTACGATAGCAGTATTACAGTGAACAACTTGTAAAGCCAAACCGCATAAGTCCGCAACTAATACCTAAGCTACCTAACAAAAAACAGTATTTTATAAACCTAATGCAATAATCACATTAAGTACAAATTACTCGCTTCAGAGATAACAAGCAAGAAATTTGATTCTTCATCTACAAACAGGGCTCTATTTATGTGTTTGAAAAAACATTTTACCACTAGAACAATTTTAATGTTATATGGACAGACAAAGCAACGTCCTTAGTTTTTCCATAATACTCTTTCATTTTATATGTAGTATAGATGAATAACAATAGCAATGAAATAAATAGGGAAACGTAAGTACTTAACCGATAAAATACTAAAATTTTCAAACAATAAGATAACAAATTGTAGGTCAAATAAAAATTTTAGTTTCTACCTACTTGACAACTATAAATAAAATATAAACAGATATTTAACCAGCGCCATCTAGAATAAAATAGACTCATTAACTTTAATAGATAAAGGTGTATGATTAATTTTTTCATAGAAGATGGCGCCTCCTACTTCAGTTTCCTAAATAGTGCTGAATAATAATAAGTCAGTGACCATAAGAAAAGAAAATAATATCCTAACCTAAGCTATTCTTCACATACAAACATGATACAGTTTAAAATGATACATTTTGCACTATTGCTGCACGTCTACAGTAACCTGCTTGCACGCGTATATTTCCTTTGGGTAACTTATAGAATAACTTCCGAGTTGTTTTGGCCGGAGAAGCAAGAGGTACAATGATTGAGCCTAGAGGACTTTGTTGAACTACACAAGACGCGGTACTTCCCAATGGAATGGCTCTAAAAAAGCCTTGACATGATTTATAAAGCTGACCGCCATTTGCCAAGTAATTCATTTCTGAAACAATGTTACACATGATAATTAAAATAGAATGCATGGCAACTCCAATAAAAGATTATTATTTAAACGCACTGAAATTGTTTAGATTTTGCTTTAGTACTAAGAAAATGCCGTTCCGATAAATATTATCGAACAGAAATGTTTTTGATAGAATTGACAACAACGATGATAATCTTTTTAAAAAAATACCTACATAAAACTTTGAAATAAATTCCTCATCTTTTTTTTATTTGGAACGTAAATGCAACAAGAGCGTACAAAGTAGGTACTTAATGATTATTTCCTGTATTTTGATTTTTTTTACTCTCATAATTTTGCCTAATCTATCTTTTCGTGAAACATATTATTAAAAATTGGAAGAAACAATAATTGTCAGTAAGCTAAATAAATTGAATTTATATTTATTATATATGTTTTATACTGAGACTTAAACTACATATTAAGAAAAAATCAGTAAAAAAATTTGATTTCCAATAGTGTTTCTATTATAAATTCCGCTTGCGTATTAATATTCATTGAACGTTATAGAATAAGTTTGATTGACACATTATACTAATACAGTATGTCTGATAAGTAATTAGTCAAGTTAATTTATTAATATGAAACATCATTGATTGAAGCAGTATTATTGGAATAAAATGTCAACTGGAACCCGCATTGCCAATAATTTTCTTCAGTATCATAAATGTTATATCGACTTAAAATCGATTAATTCTAGGTAGAATGTACGTCAAAGCCTTTGCGTGAGTGCAGTGGTAAATGCTAATGTAAAACTGCAAACTTAAATGACAGCGATCTGAATGTGATATGATGAGTTCGTTATTTTTTCTCAGAAGTGATATTTAACTTTATCAAATCTTTGTATGGGACATACGTATTTATATGAATAGAAAAAAATTAGTATAATGTCGTTTTCTTTCGGTACACCATCAAGTGCCCCGGCGACGGGTTTAACGGGCGGTTTTAGTTTTGGCGCTAACAAGTAAGCTATGTCTAAATAAAGCTTCCACATCAGTTAGCTAAAAGAAATAGCAAAAAGGTTGTCACTATTGTGATTAACTTTAAGAAAGTGGTTTTAATTAACTGCCAAAGTCAAAATTTTCAGTTGACATTCGTATGTGATATGATAACCTCAATTTTAACAATTACTTTATTTTTGCTTTGTTATCGTGTGTTTAAAAGGCCAGCCACGCCAGGTTTCGGGTTGGGAGTTTCTCCGCAACCTTCATCTGGATTGTTTGGGACACCGGCAACATCCGCACCTGCATTTGGGACTGCCGCACCAGCATTTGGATCATCATCTGCGTTTGGTGCAACATCGACGACTCCAGCATTTGGTGGGAGCACATTTGGATCCACTAGTCAATCCGCTTTTGGGGCCAGTGCGGCGACTCCCGCCTTTGGGGCTAGTTCGACGACTCCCGCCTTTGGTTCCACCGCTACACCTGCTTTTGGGGCGACGTCAACCGCGCTCACTTTTGGTGCGAGCTCAACACCCGCGTTCGGATCGACAGCCACTCCTGCCTTTGGCACTGCTTCAGTCGCGCCAACATTCGGCGCTACAACTACACCTGCTTTCGGGGCAACTTCAACACCTGCATTCGGTATATTCATGTGAACAAATTACTTTATTAGTATATAAACGATCATAGAATAGATAAAATTTCTCTCATTGTCTGTTAATTAGCCAAGTGGATTGGATTTTTACATGTCAACTTAAGGGGATGTTAATCCAATCCTGATAAGGCCTCTAACTTTACGTTAAAGATAGTTATAATGGTTACACATGGTACACATGCAATATTGATGAAAAGTGTTGTAATGAATCCTGCAAACCTTTGTATATAAGTAGGTGGAGTGTTGATATATGCTAAGTGGCTAGTAGCAGTTGGATTCTAAGAGGTGAATATGGTGCTCAGTGGTGTGCTATTGGAGAGGCCTATGTCCAACAGTGGACAAGAATAGGCTTTTAGTGATGATCATGATTATTCTCAAAGGCATGAGCACTGATCCATATGTGACCAGTGTGGTAGACTATAATCGTTATCCTTTGGACATAGAGAGGAGTCTAGTGGTCATTGAAGAACAATTAAAAGAGTTATTGATGATGTTTAATTTCTTACAAGTGCCTTGTGCAATAGATCATATATATGATATCAACCTTTATAGCATTATTTGTTCTTGTCGCAACATGTATTCTATAACATAGTAAAATATTAATTCTCTTAAACACAGCATGAAATTTTTTTATGAATTTGTACAAGAGTTAAGAGTGTCTGATGTTGAGTAAAAGACAATTTAAAAAATGGTTTGTGATTTAATTTATTCTAAACCGAACTTGGCAGTTAATAAAAATTATTAACATGTTTTATATTAATGCAGGTGCAACAACAACACCATCGTTTGGTGCTACCACCACTCCTGCGTTTGGCACTGGACTAGGAGCTGGCAATCTGTCATTTGGTACATCAACAGCATCTACTGCTTCAACAGGTACAGTCGTAACATTAATTATTGTCAATATAAAATAGACAGCAAAATTTCATTTTAAAACTTATTTATAGCTGTCATTCTCAATAGCAGATTATAGAAGAAAACAATATGATTGAATGTTATATTCGTAGTTCAATAGCCATGTTACTTTGTTATCATATAGATAGGAATCATTTTCATTTATTTGCTGTTCGTAGAATAATTATAGTTGTCGACAGAACATAATAGAACATAACAGAACAAATACTTGTGTTTGTGAATAAAGAGTGTGATGGTACATGATGTAAAAAAATTATATCTACCATGAGCAAGATATATAAATGTCTAGAACCTCCTTCCTTTTTTCTTTCTTTGTCTCTTTCCGTCAATGTTGCAGCCTAGTAGACACAGGAGTAACACACAAATTGACAAAAAAAAAACTTGCAGGTTTAACATTCGGGGCACCTGCGACCACTTCGACATTGGGAAAGCTCGGTGGTTTTGGATTTGGTGCAATAACAACCACAACACAAAGTACTAACCAATGGTCATTTTCAACAAGTACCGCGACTACTACTACTAGTCTATTTGGTAAGTTTTTATTAAATTAAATGTAACTAGTGAAGCGTGGGAATGTAGGTACTACATTTCTCTGCCTACCTCTTTCGGGGATTAAAGGTGTTATGTTACATTCTTTTTATTACATTGAATAAACAGTGTACCTTTTGGAGTTATGCTATGTGCAGGAATAAACTCCACAATATAATTTTTACATATACTTATGTTTAGGAAGGACTCAAGTATATTCCAGTACAAGAAGAGATATACATACACTATACATAATATCCATGATAGCAAAATACATCTACATTCCTAATTATATCATGTATTTGGCACTCTCTAGGAGAGGAGTGTGCCAAATACATGATATAATTAGGAATGTGGATATATTATGCTTGAAATGTGAAAGGACTAGTTCGTAACATAATACAATTGTTTCATGGCACTGTGGGCATGTTAAGTGGTCCCACACTTCTTGAACAAAACAACAATTACGAATATTATAAAAGTCAGACTCAAGCTTTTATTTTCATTAATTCATACTGAAGTAGACTGATGATCTGTTTAGACAGTGACAGTGAAAAGGTAGTTTCACATGTATTATATATTTTATTTTCCTTTAAATTAAAACATTATTTAGAAGACTACATAATTTCATGAACATTATGTGTAAATAAAATTAACATTAAATCTATTTACATCTTCCGGAATACCTATATATTTCAATACTAATTTATCTACCTCTTTCGTGTCTCCAATACAGAGTATCCAAATACAATCCATTAATCAAGTGATGTCTTAAATACCATGGATGATGTAAAATGTGGTTATAAAATTAAAACTGCCACAAGGGACTGTTATAGGATAATTACACCAAGCTTTGGTGAGGTTCTTATAGTCATGATGTTGATCATTGAAATTAAATGGCATATTTGAAGTGTAGTACAAGATTTGGTAGGTAGAATAGATACATAGTGGAAAATGTATTTATAAATTTTGATGTAATATTGAAGTGTAAAATAAAATGTGTATTAAATTATGTAATAAAAATGTAAATCCAGTAATGCACTAACTGTTATTGCTAATCTGGTGTCAAATAAGAAATGTATGTGTCAAAAATAACAATTTCCATTTGTAATCTGTACTTTATTAATGTAATACTCACATGCTGCACTTAAATATGTTTGATGTCCAGTGAACATTCCCCGACTTTCTGTGAAATTGTCAATGTATTTAAAACACATTTTATAGTATAAATATTTCATTAAAACACAATACATGCAATTCATGTTCACCTGTAGGATTTTTTTAATGATAATAATATCTTTAATACAGAAAAAACCCATATTAACATAATATCAACTCTTTAAAATTTGTTACTAATCTTAGTGGTAATTTTTTGAATTCTGTATTTATATGTTTTGGATGCAATAGTCATTTAAAAATACATGGCTTTTAATTCTACTTATAAAACATAACAAGTTGCATTGTATTATTCAATTATATTGAGGTTTTAATTTGTTTAGTGAAACAATTTCTTGAATTACAGGCACTAAGTTAGACACTACAAATGTAACGGGCACACAGCCATCTGTCTCAGGTATTGTGTTAAAAGCATCATTTTTTTGTAGGTGGATTACTAACATATTAACATGCTAATGTATGTAATGTTTTACTACTTCATGTAATTCTTTAGTCGTTGTAATGTTATGGATTTTTCATTATTTTGGTTCAGGTTTAAAGAAACTGTGGGTTAATGTACATTATCATTCTACATATTGTTTCCATAAAAATTTGTATGTATTTGCTTTGAATTTTTAGCATTTTTAAAAATTGGTTGTCTAACTGGGATACCTTCAGCTTTCATTTTGATATATGATTGAGCTATGTTCACAGTATTGATTTGTTTTACATAGTCATGATAAAGGTTTAAATGTTTTGTTATGTTGATTTTGACAGTTTATACACCATGCAAGTTAATGCATTAAGGATTTGAGACACTTAAGGTGGCTTTGTAGAGTTGATTTTAAAATATAATTAAAATCATCATAACAAAATGTTATGTTTTTAGATATTTGTTACATTATACATAATAGGGGGACGGAGTTTGATTTATGGCTTTGTGTATGTCAATTTGTGTAATAATATCTCTGACGAACTACTAACATTTGGTTTTCAAATGTCATCATTGTATTAATATCGTACATATTTATATACTTGCAGATGCATTCAGAAATAGTTTATTTATATAAAATTCAATTACACATTCCAAGTAAGATTAGTTATTTACATAAATTGTATATTTCCTACTCCTTAACTTCCTGCTATGAAAATTGAAATAAAGATAATCAAAAATTAGGCAGTTATTGCCTTCATCCCAGGTGTATATTTTAAACGTGTTGTCCTATTGGAATGTGGTTGGCAGAATTCTGTAGAGTTATGTTACCTTTCCATATTGTATAAATTTGAAATAATTTGGCTCAGTAGATTATGGCAAATGTCATAAATAGAATTAAAAAAAAATTATTTAAATAACCTTGGAATTATGGAATCTATGCAGATATTCTATTTTCTCGCCCTGAGAAAATTGTTCATTTGTTTGAGAAATACCTTTGTTGAATAATTCTACTAAGTTATTTTTTTAACGTAACTCAAATCATCCATATGACCCATTTTGGACTGAGGGTTTTTGCCCTAAAAAAGTCTTATCTAAAAAACACCAATCTTATAGAAATGTATTGATTCTTTTGAAGGGTATTGTTGTGGTAGCAGAAAGTTCATAGAATGTCCTGCAGGGTAAACAGGATATTAACAGAATTTTTATTATAATAATGTACAGCTTGACTAGTAGAGAATGCCATGAGGTTTTATGTCCGTCCTTTGTAACCTAACAATCAGTACAAGTAAACAATAAAGAATAAATAAATAAAATAAATGTTTTGTAACTTTTTTTCAATAGCTACGCCAAGTCTTGGATTGGGTGGAGTGACACCAGCCAGCGGCACGACAACCACAACAACAGATGGGAAAAGTATGAACTGCTTTAAAATATTATTTACAGTCATCATCATCACCTTGTTATCATCCACTATTTGACATGAGGCTTTAAAAATATTGAACCCAGACCCTCTCGATAGTCGCTTGCAAACACTTTATCAATGAGGCAGGCCATTGAACATAGAAGATGTAAATTTCTTAATCCTTAAGGTATATATTACCATATCTATAATCGGGATTATTTTCCTAATATTCACTTCTTTCCAGGTGAACCGCCAAAACAAACTAAACTACCAAATGAGATACAGACCACAGTTGATTCATTCAAAGAATTTGTGAAGAAACAGAAATCAATTAGCTCAGATATCATGCGTGCTTCAGTCAAACCTTTATATAAAGTGAGTATTTCTGTATTCATATTAAATGATTAAATTCAAAATTTATTATTTATCGATACATTTTGTATAGTTGTGAATAACAAATTTTTGGTGTAATCCTAACACAAGATGTGGAGTGACATCAGTTGACATAAAGTTTTTCTCATCCAGGTCAACCGTGAAGCTGAGACTACTCTACGAGCTGCATTAGCGCTGCGCAGTGAGACTAGTCGCGCGAGAGCGCAGTCAAAGAGATTGCGGTCTTCAGCTGCCGCCGCTCTCGCCGCTGCTGAGACCACCGCTCGAGATCCACCAGGTAAATCTCTGCCACTCTGTTGTGTTGACATCAACAAATAATAAAATCATATTCCACTGACAATCTCGTAACATCACGCCTGTAATCCCCGAAGAGGTAGGCAGAGGTAAAACATGTTTCACCAGTTACTTTCACATCCCAATATGGAATAGGTGGTGAGCCTATTGTGATACATGGGGCTTATTTCCAGAGCCCAAACCACTACTAGAAAATATAAATTAGAAAAATCGGAGGGCCCAACCCGGGAATCGAACCCTAAACCTCCCAATCGGCAGTCATCCTTGCAACCAACACAACCAATGAGGCAGTTGATAACAGCAATAATTCTGAGTTCCATCCAATATTGTTTAAAATTTGTATCTTACATTTAAGTATAAATATAAATAAAATGATTCATTAATTGTCATTTATCACATGCATGAGTATGCAACTCATACACAAACAGGACATTAAAAAATATATTGTTTCGTGTTACCTCCCTTATCACAGAGTGTACATTGCGAAACAGCACAAAAACTTACATGACAAAATACATGTATTTAAAAGTTCACATGATGCATGGTACTTACATGACAAAATACATGTATTTAAAAGTTCACATGATGCATGATGTTTGGTGGCTAGTCTTCTGATCGATTCAATGATCTGGCATTGTGCCTTAATGAGTTGAAAATGATTACCCAATACCTATTTAATGTGGTAGGGCTTAGAAGCTACATTTACCTACTAGAATACTCATAATTTGTAATCTGTTCTTGATGTGGGTTCCAAGCCACCAGACTTCAGTCTGGATTTGTGCCTGGTGCATGGCAATTCTTGCCTTTGCCAACCTATTCGGGGATAACAGGCGTGATGTTACGCTTTTTGTAATCTGTCACCAAGCAACAAAATTTCCAGACATTCTTATATTTGTGTACAGATTCTATAGCTTATGTGCTTGTCATATAAAATAATAATATCTCAGGATATCTCAACACATGGCCATCTGATCCCAAAGTATGTGTCAAGAGAGCTTGTGGTATAGTAACAAGATGGCTGATTAACTACATATGTATATAAATATGTACTTAAATAGTTTTTTTTTCTTGGTTGGTTCTTCATCAAGGACATTTCTTTCTATTTAAAACAAGCACTTTATATCTGCAAGGATATTTCACAC
>DWTO01001600.1:0-15800 GCA_018244755.1 Jemadia pseudognetus
GCAGAGGAGTGTAGAACACTCCCACATTTCACCAGTTACGTTTACGTCCCACTATGGAATAGGTGGTGAGCCTATTGTCATGCACCGGGCACAAATCCAGACTTCGAGCCAATACTAAAAATCTAAATTAGAAAAATTCTATAGTGCCCAACCTGGGAATCGAACCCAGGACCTGATCGCCAGTCACACTTGAAACCAACAAAATAATTATTTCAAAAATGTCCTTGAAATATAAAAATGAAAAACAAGCATGTGTTAATGTGAGTCATAAATTCTTGAATCCTAGGTAATATAACATAAGTCTAGCAACATTCAATAAGCCTTATCAGCCTAAAGTTATTGGTATAGTAGGATTTAGTGAGAACAATGATTTGGTCCACAATTTCTCAATTTTTATTATAATTATTTCTTTTCCTTAATTAGATTTTCTAGTAGTGGCTCCAGAGTCTGGATATGTGCCCGGTTCATAGCAATAGGCTCACCACCTATTCCATAATGAGTTGTAAATGTAACTGGTGAAACATGGGAATGTTCTATATTCCTCTGTCTACCTCTTCGGAGATTATAGGTGTGATGTTACGTTTTAATTATTTAACCCCTAATTTATGAAATATGTAATAAATGGTATAGTATAGTTTTATTAAAGAGTCTTGTGAGTACACATAGATTTCCCAGGGGATCTGAGCCATATTTCTTGATCCTCTAGGTACATGTGAATTAAAACAGAGTGGCTCTTATCTCACGAATAAAAGATTTTAAATAGCGGTGGGCATGTATGCTATAGTTTATATTCCGTAAATGCAGCATCATATACACTTACCAGTTATCATGAATAACATCAGCGAACTTTTCCTTTTGTTGTTCCAGGACTTCCAACTTTTCAGGCATGTTCTCAAATTCCCACATTGAGCTCATTTCCTGTAGCATCTCGTCAAGAATACCTCGTTTCAGACAATCGAACATTAGAACCCATTTCACACGCCTAAGTTTAGCTTTGGGGACTACTTCTAGAAAGTCTTCGTTTCTGTAAAATCATCACAATACCTAATAGGCATATTTATTATAATTATAAGCATAAAAATTATTATTTATAACTCGGTTATTTGCACTTACCTTATTAAATTTACTATGTTACCAAATTCTTTTAAAATTGTAAGATTGTCGAACGTTATTTCACCATTACTTATATTAGCATTATCTTGTTGATTGTCGCAATTCTCATCCATTTTTATTTAAATAATATGTAACTGAAGTAAAGAAAACACTAGATTAAAGTTATCGTTAACAACTTTTTTCGAATAAGCTGGTTATTCGTATTTATGAATTAAACGTAACGAACAATAATGTCAAACACAACCATTCAAGATAACATGCGAAATGCGAATCAATGACAATCAACTTAGACGTTCGTATTTTGAGCAATGAGTATTCTGTGGCTAGTAATATTTTATTAAGTTAACCATTTAAAATCGAATTAATTAGTTAATAATACTAAGCACTTAAAATATTATGAAATTAAGATAAACTTATAATATATATTTATGTAGGTATGTGTATTTAAATTCATACCCCACGTTCTTTCACTGCCATTTAGTACCAATGGACTCGTATTTATTTCTGAAGTAAATTAGCATTACAGTGTATTTTGATTTAAAATTTTACTCTATATTTACATAAGTGTACTTAACCTACATCATATAGGTAGGATGTAAAAGGGGTTCGTTTTAAAATTGAGAACAACCTGCACCTCGTTAAAATGAATCAACCGTACAAAATATGAAAACAACAAGTTAAGAAAGAAAGAAAGAAATAGTTTATTTATTTAGTAATTGTAATTGTAACGTATTTAACTATTAATATCTAACGTCGTAAGTGTTTATTATATATATAGATATTACAGACAGAGTAGGCGAGCCATAAGTAGGTACGTATGTAAATTAATATATTTCGTTCATAGAAAGAGAAAGAAAGAAAAGGTTTAGTATACGCGTCTCTCTTTAATGACGCCAGCCCGATACACAGTAATCGCATGTGATTGTCTTCTTTAGTAATTAACGCGCGAAATTGCTGCCGTTGCTTTGCTGCGCAAGTGTATTTGAAGGGAGAAACGAGTACCAAATGAGTTCTTTATCTGACTCAATCAACGAGACAACTTTTTGATTGGCTCGTATAATACCTGTATGATGTATTAACGTTAGGCGAAAGCTGTTAAAAAAACGACTTTAAAAAATTCTGTAACATTAAACGTGTCATAATTTAATAATACAAAAGTTAGTACTGTTTTGAAATGTTTTTGTTTGCTGAAGAGTTAAAAATTTTCAGTCGTGACAAAGTCTTAAGCGGCGTGCAGAATGCGTTTCTTACACGTTTCACTGAATTGCAACGATTGGCACAAAATCACTTTTTAACTATTCGTTTTTTACTATGTGATGACTTAAATACGTAGGTATATATGTATATATGTTTTGCACGTATCTCAAGGGATCAGACTAAAATCATCATCATCATCAAACCATTCATCGTTCAACTGTTGGACACGGATCTCTTCAGAGAAAGAACATTTTTAAAGCCATGATCCGCCACACAAGCCAAGTGCGACTTAGCAGACTCGACAGGCCGTAGAGAATATTATAGAGAACTCTAAGGTATGCAAGTTTCCTCATTCATTCACATTTCTTGAAGAGAGGTGAACGCTAGGATTTGAACTCAACATTCCAAGCTACCTCTGATATAAAATAAGTCTAGCGTTGCATTATCAAGTGGAGTTCCGCTGGGATCGACTAAAAATTATCCCTTCTATTGCAAACGGCTCAAACCAGAAAAAAAGGTGACGTCATTCGTATCCCGTCACATGGGGGCAAGAAGTGGACTTCGGGAAGCCACTTCGCCACACACGCCACACTTAGCCACACTGAATTTGCGATTAGTATAAAATATAAGATGGATCGCTAAGGCGGCGTGATGGTGAGAGATAATAAAATACTATTGTATTGTGAGTCAGTAAGGCAGGGCGGAGAGGATGTAACACCATAATCCAAGCTTATAAACTACAGACTGATTAGTCGGATATGTCCGACGATCGATGTGTGAATGTGGGAACGAAAAATACGAAAGGTTTTATAGATTTTTGATATTGGTTATACGGTTGAAAAGCTCTTCCAGAATGAACTCCGATGGGGTAAAAGACATCGAGTAACAGTCACGTTTAAGTAAAAAAAGGGTAGGTCGCCTTTTTACTGGGTGGTCTGACGACCTGAAGAAGACAGCGCGATATTAATAGAATGAGAGAACTCGGGTTCTGGGGAATGGCAATGGTAAGCTAAGGCCTATACCCAGCAGTGGACGTTCAAAGGCTGATGGTTAAGAGAAAATTTAGGATATGAAATTATACCGCAGTGTTGGTGTCGAGTCAGACGTTTCCTGGTGTTCAGCCACATAGAACGCGTTTTCATAGGATGGGTTCATCGATTGAGCGAATCCACAAAATCCTAACGGGCACAAAAATATACATGTGTCAATAACAAAAAGCAGGGATACAATGTAAAAATAACATTTCTTAATCTGCATAATGTGCGCATCACAGGCAGGTGAGGCTTGGTCTCCAACGATATATTGTGGAAGCTCTTATCCTTTTAAGAAGTTTCCGTAATGGCGAGCGACTAGAGTGTGAGATCGATCGGTCAACCAGCGATACTGGGAAGGTCGTGAGAGCCAGACCATAACATTGTGCCTCTCCCGCGTGTATGACCAGTAGCGACGTCATGGTAGGAGGATACCGTACCAAACCAAGAGAGGTTTAGTGTGATAAAATTCCAATACATACATTACTTAAGCGATTATTTTGCTGCAATACATCATTGCAAATAAAACAAACAACGTGGTGTTTATACAGTTTTATTGTTTTTTTTTTATTTTTCAGAGTAACATAAAAATAATAATAATAATAAAAATTTTATTCGTAACAATTGTTTAGGCAATTGCTTATCCGTGGCAGTGACTATGTTATTGCAGTCTTTGAGATCTTGGATGAATTTAAATGGTACCAGTCAAATTTATTGAATGCGGATTTGTGTTTTATGTAACATAGTCAAAGTTGTGACAAAAAAATGTACATAACTGCCATAATTGGCACATATTGTAAAAAGTAACTTATTTAAAGTAGGTACAAAGTTCGATGTGAAGCCCTTAGAAAGCAGCGGCTGGAAAAAGAAAATAGCATATAAAAATAAAGTAATTAGGTCAAGTAATTGAAATATACTTTCATACATATATTCATATACTTTCATTTCGCCGTTAAATATATATATATATATATTTTTTAAAGATAAGAATTTAAAAATACACAAAATTAGTTAAATCTATGTTTCCTTATGCAACAATTGATTGCATACTTTTATTACAATATGGCTATTTTTATAAGTTAATTAAATAACGCACTTAATAAGTACAATTAATTTCTGTTCTGATGTCCTAGATACTTAAATACTAAATAGTAATTCACTCATATGAAATATACATATGTAGATAGCAAAAGGTATCCAAGTATGACGTAGAAATTACATATGCTAAAAATGAACATTAATATCGGTAGATACTATAGACATATGTTTTGACGTGTTATTTATGATGAATATAAAAAGTTGCAGAGATATGAAGTGTTGTTTCAAACGGCGTATAACAAAATGAACTTCGGCTTTCCCGTAAAATTGGAGAATGTGAATTAAAGGTGCATGAACTGAAAGGTATATAGGCAAGTATGTATGAGATAATAACTATATACAGATGTGATGATAAGAGCTAATGATCTGTTTCCGATTGTCGCTGCGAGGTTTTTTCGTAATGGATGAAAAAGAAGATCAAATAACAACAAAGGGGAATGTAACCCAAGTCTTTTCATCTTCAAAACAATATATTTCTTCGGAAGTCGAATGTTAATTGAAAAATAGGATTTCTCTTGAGTATTTTTTTTGCGCTACAGGTTCTTCATACATTCAAAGGAGACAAAAACATACTTAAACACCACATTCAAGGTATTGTCCAAAAGTCGGGTTTTGATATTACCAGCCGTAGAGTAGGCGCCTGCTGCGGAAAGTTTATAGACTACGAATGTATGGTAAAGTCTTGCTTAGATCGTCCACAGTAAGTGCGTCAGCCACCATAAGATCTGCCGTTATCAGATATTCAAGATTAGTATTCAATTCTCTATAAATATACATTGTTAGATAAAATACGTATTGCATTTGGTTATCGTGAGCCGCCAAGTAGGTAGAAAACAGATTGTAGATATAAGTAGTTCATAGGCCAATTTGTACAGCTTATAGATGAGAGCCGAGAAGCGGTAACTTGCATATGTACAGCCACCCACTAACCTAAGGGCCTGATCGGGTGCTTGTCCCAGAGGAAGGTGCGTTTGACGGGTGACAGGTACGAGTCACGGATGTAGGAGGGGCTGCGGTCCCATCGCGCGATCGGCCTCAGCTCCGGCCAGTCGTACCAGAAGGGGTCCCGCGTGATGGCCGAGATGGGCAGGGACGGGCTCGGGTTGAAAATGTCGGCCCAGGGCCTGCGGCGGAGCCCGCCGGCGGTGAACAACGGCGCACCTACACGGCACACGCCATCATTATTCAGGACAACAGACACACGAGCTGCTCTTCGTCATCGCCCACACACTGTTATTTACTAAGCGATGCGTTCAGCCAAACTTCTGTTACGTTTCGAGTCGGCAAAATGAGGCTTAGTCCAGCATAGCTTGCATAATACACAAACGTATCAATAATACCGGGATGTGACAAAACTCTTGTAACGTATCAAATAAATAAATATTTTTCCGATTTATATGTATACAATGTTATATATTAACTGAAATATAAAAAGTTTGTTGCAATGTTGTTTAAGAGCAAGTGCATATTAATATCATATCCAGGTATATTCATTACTTTATTAATTTAAAGTGATCTCGGATTCCTTATAATTACAATCGTAAATTAGAAACATGCGTGTGTTGTGGAAATGTTTAATCTATGAAAAGAACACATACACTCATCGGGGCTAGAGTAGGTAACACAACATGTAGCTATGTGAATAAAGATGTCGCAATTCTTATTCACCGTTCAGTTAAAAATAAACAAGATTATTATTTAATAAACGCTGCACAGTACAAATTAAACGTAAATACTACGAGGTGGTATGAAAACCTCCAGGATCAGGGCTACGGTACTGACTACCACACTTTGATTAAGTAACGAATAAATGTATGAAACAAAAGGACGAGACGAAGATACAGGGTGCATGGGATCTGATTTGCTGCCCTTACCGTCGGCATCGAACGCGACCTCGCATTCACGAGGGGGGCTTATTCTCGGCTTCACTGGCGTTGGGGACTTCCCTCGGAGCGAGCGATCAAAATCAGCCCATTTTTCGGCTTCAGCGAAAAATGGGTCCTTTTTGAACACGTCCGATATCCTGGCTGGCCACGCTCCTTCATGGCAAGTCTCACAGTCAATACTCCGTTTAGTTATTATCATATTCAAATCGGGTATAACATTTATTTTCGGGAAGCCATAAAAAGAGTGTAGTGTTCGCGGAGATAATGACGCACTTATTAGAAGTGATCATTCCAGTTCAGAGTTGCCTTGCTTATATACAATGCAGTTCATGCACAAGTGCTAAAAGTTATTTGTGGACACAATTGGCCATGAGAGTCATGATAATGTCTGAACGAAATCTGCAGAACAACTTGTGGAATATACAAATTTGTAAAACATGTACACATACTTATATCGAAATGATCATGGTTGGGTACTAATCTACTAAATCAAAACACGGATTGGTCTTTTACATTTTAATAAAAAAATGAATTGTGTTAGTTAATGTAATTCAGTTTTCAATATATACTTAATAAGTTCGTAGTCGAATTCCTATATAAAATACATTTAGTCAATCGTCTCGTTAAGTATGTCCTTAATAATAGTAGGCATACGATATCAATTCGAATAATTTCCATCCAATAATTATAATAGCCATTGTCAATTTATAATCAAGATAATTCGTTTAGTACAAATTTGGAAACGATGGGGCCGTAAAACCGAGTATATAAGAACATCTACACAGTAAAATTAATATACTATTACTTTTTTAATATAAATAATAATAAATATAACAATGATTTAAAATAAGTAAAACAATAATACATAACATCGGATCTAAGCTTCACATGGTTTTATATTCAATTAGAATTGAACGTATGGTGAGTTAGATCCAAATAGAATTTACAATTCTGAATTCTCGCTATTCGTCACGTCCGAAATGATCCAATTAGCATATCTATCAGTGGAAATCCAATTGGAATCACTCAACACTTAACTTATAACGTAGATCAGAAGTATTGCCAAGATCGGCCCATTCGGACTTCACGACTATCAGTCTTTTCGAGACACAATAGAAGACTACACAAATCGTGAAAAAGCGAATGACCTAATCTTGAAAAGACTTAACCTTATCTTATTCTAGATGATCGTGCATAGAACTGTTTAGAATTTACCTGTTCCCCAGTGAGGTTTGTTATCCGGTTCGTATTCGATGCCTTTAAGGCTCTTAGGCTTGAGAGGGTCGATGATGGGAGCGGTCAGGTCAGTGATGGGGTACGCCCGGTCCTTCAAATAGAGGCCGTAGCGAGATGGATACAGACGATCGATGGCAGCCAGTCTGTCCAGGTGGTCTTGCCAGGCCTTGTGAGCGTCGAACGGGTCGACGCCCCGTCGCACGCGTCTCGGCACGTGATAAACTATAGAGACACATATGTTTAGGTTCTATGCACAGGATACATTCAGCAATATTATTAATATTCAGAAAACATCCGAATCCTTTTTGTAGGATATTACCGTCTCTCATAGTAGACAAAGATCATAAAGATTTTCGTTTCGGGAAAAATTAAAACTATTTTTTTCTTGAATAAGTCGGAAAAAGTATCTACATGTAGATAATAATATATATAATTGTTAATATCTGTACAAAATATATAGTTTTAGCTCGCAAAGCACAAATTTAGTTAAGTAATTATGACAAGGGGATGAATATACAATATCTGTTTTATAGAACTCACCTCTCATAGAACTTGGCGACTTGAATTAATATTTGCGTATATAGGTACTATTACATTAGGACATGAACAGAATTGATTAAAAAGGTGTCACCTGACAAATGCTAGAAGATTTACAAAATGATCACGAAACATCCATGGATATCCAAGTGCAATGAACATACAAGTGTGTGTTATGTATAAGAGGTGACTTCTATTAATTCTGGCATGCATTCGTGTGATGTATGAGCGGACGTAACTTGCAAGCATTCACTTAATATTAAAACAATCAATTAATGCACCTGCATGTGGAATAATAATAATAAAATATTACATAGCCCACAGAGTATAAACCGTTCCGGCAAACAATTACGAATTCGGGGCAACTGTTTGTATGTATATAAATATACTCATATATAAACTAACTATAGTACAATATGATACACTTGTTAAACGTTACAAGGTTACAACATAAAACAATATAATATGTATATTATCGGACAGATGTGGTTGACGGAAACGACGACATTCGATTGACTGTTCGTATTACTAAATAATTAATTATTATTATTTTCTAGTCAATAGTGTATGCAACTGTAAGAATGCATGACTCCATGTAATGTTTGTCATTTGAATAAATCTTCAAACCTTCGACAGGATCCACGCCAATATAAACGGTGCGTAAGCTTTATTAATATAAAAACTGTATAAATTACATTATAAATAAATATTTCAAAATTGACATTGATAATTCGTACATTTTCTATCTCATTTTATAAATATTTTTTAATGTTAAGTGCTGTGTGCTTAATCGGATGTGCATGTTTCCATTTCATCCCACAGCAAGATATTATACCGGCATCATAATTAAGTTTGCCAAAAGCCTTTGTAGAGAATAACCAGAAGCTACATGTTTTAGGTTTTATTTTAAGTTCTGCTGGAGACATTTGATGCTGAAACAATCAAAACAAAACGTCGAATGATGAATGTATATGGCAAGATAGGCACGCCTGTACAGCCTTATTAAGAGTCTAAGAATTTTCTTCTTAAAGAAGACCGTCACTTTCCATTAATTACAAGTGAATAATGTAAGGTTCTTTGTACAAGGCTTGAATGAATTCAATTTTTTATATATACAAATAAATAGAAATGATGGATATACAGAGAGAGAGATTAATCATTTTCTACAGTCCTAGTACAGATTGTTGGCAGTGGTGGGCAACCGTAGTGTCGCTAGTAATGCACAGCATTTGCCAATTGAAACTGACTCGGAGTTACTACACGAGTTCCATCTGTCAACACGTAGTTCTATTTATACTCCGATGGAGCCAAGTCTCTTGGATGTACGCTCACTTTCTGTCAGTGGTAAATAAAAGCAATCATTCGTAGTGCTGTTGTTAATATAGCTTAAGGTGAACAGCTGTCGAACTACTGACCTGGCCTGTACCGATCGAGGGAGCTAGGGTAGTTGTGGGCGTAGATGGGGCGCGGGGAGTATCCGTAGACCTCGCGGTGGACCGGCAGGTAGCGGTATCCGGGAACGGTGATCCTCTCGGCGGCGGCGATGGGGTCGTCATAGATGGATTTGGAGTAGGGGTAGGTGGACAGCAGTTCGGGGAAAACGCTGCGCCGAGATGGCCTGTACCTCTCCTCGGCTCTGATGTCTTCCGATCCTACGATCACATTTCAATTAAGTTCGTTTCGAGAATAGAAGAATAGAAGATATTTTATTATTTGTTCTCATTCTTTCAAATTTAGCTTGATAATAAATTATTATTTTTTTTGTCATTCTAATTAGAGACTTACCTTTTAGAGATCGCACAAAAGATTGCCAAAATCTGGCTTTCTTCGATGGCGTCTCATTTCTGCCAATCATTTCTAAATGACTTTTGAACATTTTGGCAGTTTTATGTCGTGCTCGTGGTCTGCAATAAGACATAATATATGAAATTTAAAGATATCGTTCATGTTAGTACGACCGCGCCGAGCGGGAATATTATAACTTAGACAAAGTGATGGTTGATAGTGGAGGTAGATAACACAAAGTAACCTTGTGTAAATATCTACAAGATGTGAGTGCAGGTGACATAATTGTGTACAATAGCGTGCTCGTTTCTCGTAAATAGAGCAATGACGTATTCAGAGTTAGCAGCTGGGCCGCAAATAGCCGCCTCGGCGGTTGGTTGCCGTGTCGAATGGCCCATGCTCTTGGACGGCGGCCAATCGCTCTGCTCGAGGGGTAACTTGAAAACGGTCGTTTTTACCAATGTTTGATCATTTCTCGGCTATTTTCGAATTCCATGCGACCTTGTTGCGAGTTTTCACGCGTACATTGCTGCCTGTGGCAATTTATGACGTAACTTTCGATCTGAAGGATTTGAGAATCGGATTATAAAAAAAAACTTCATACAAGAAGCGTTCTTCCTCTCTTACTACTTTATAATCCTAAGATATCTATCGAACAATATTTTGATGCCCGTAAAATAGTGACGGGCTATAAAATGATGTAGCTTCTAGCTTCTCGGACAATTAGTATTTTTTCGAGTAATTTATATATTATAGCTGCAATGAATATATAGTGGATATTAATTTAGGAAGTTGCATGAACATACCATACCGCCTTCATGCATTTTTCCTTAATGACGCTTTGCCAGTATTTATGTTTTGAATTCTGTTTAATGTATTTGCGTCATCGCTTTATATATTTAGAAGAGCAGACACGTTATTGATGAAGCTTTCAATCCGAAATGGACATATAAATATACCATTACACTTCTCGCGTGTGGAATGCGTCTGCCTCGACTCCCGACGCATTGCTCATGACTTTGTAATGATTGGTAAGTACTTAGCCATTGAGATTTCAGTACGAAATTTAATGCAGCTTAATAAATTGTAATCGTTTTCAAACAATAATAACATGTATATTATAAATTAAACTATAATAGGAACTATATTTTACATATTAATTAAAATATACATAAATGTTTATTCATTAAGGGAAGTTCGTTTTGCGTTTTGAAATACTTTTATAAAATTATATTTCTGCGTAAATTTTTAATTCATTTGTATTTATAACATAAACGTTATTTTTACTGTTTAATTAATTTTTCACGCGATACTGTGTTCAATATCATTATTTACAAATATCATATATGTATAAAACATTACACGTATCACATTTCATCATTTAAAATCTGAGTTGTCAGAGTGAAAATTAAAAGCATTAAAAGTAATGTACATAAATGTAATTATACCGTGACTGTTGAAAGTTATGGCGTATTAAAGAAATTTATCTGAAATATTCAATTTGAATCTATTACTCATATTTGATGACACAATGTCTCTGTTTGATTAATACTATAATTATTATTACCAATATTATTAAAAATATATTGAACTTATCAGTACTGAGTACAGTTTTGAGACAAGACATTTAAATAAGTATGGGGGCGTGCCATATTTTAGAAATGAGTTTTAATGCGTGACTCAGGAGAGATAATAATTCGGTCAAGAATGAAGGCCAATGTCACATATATTTTGGCCATATTTATTCAAGTGACCCATTTTGTAACAGGTTTACATTTCCCTGGTAAAAAAACCTACATCGGGATTTTTTTGGCGGCTATCGAAAGGAATCGACAGTAAAAACGATATTATGAAATTGCTACAAAAATATACTAAGGCGCGTCGATTTGTCGGGATTGCAAATTTGGCTCGGGATGAGTGCCACCCAAAATAGACTGGCGCGCGGGCGGATCGGATTCACAGCATTCCCGGATCTAGTCGTTGGTCGCGGACAGGTGCGCCCTCTGGCGGGAACGCTGCACTTTACACATACTCATCCTCCATCGGAATTCGTACCGAAAATTCCTGTTACGGCCAAGTTTAACCTAACATACAATGTTAACATCACATGTATGATAAATTATAAAATTAATACAATAATAAATTATGTAAATATCCAATCTCTTAAATCAGTTTGCATGTAAGTAAACGTATATTACAGAGATAATGTGCGATAATTTTACGAATGCTTTTATTTTCTCACACTTCGTTTACATGTAAGTAAGTAAATTTAAATATAGAATATTTTAATCTCAAGCACTACAAAACAATGTACCTTTGGCAAACTTTGAAGCTGTCTTGAAATACAACTGTTATATAATAAATATAAGAACACTGTTATCAAGTAATGACTTTCCGTCGTTCACTGTTAAATCATATACTGACTTACTTGCCGCAAACCGAATACTACCCTCCCTATTAAAATGTTGTGGTACCGGACTAATCACTCGCGAGAATTTGGCCCGGAGTAGGGGAACGGTGAGAGAGAACAATTGCGCAACTAGAACGAGACGGCAACATGCACTCCAAGAACACAGGTGAATCGCGAGACCGGTTGGAACCCTTACACTGTTGGCACAACCCTCGATCGGGACACTGATTTTCTTACCGATTAAAATAATGGTCGTATAATGTTAGCGGCTGTGTTGTATCGTTGACGAGCCGACGTCGAGTGTCGGACCGGGGCGGGCGCGCACTGCGGCGGCGGCGCGTCGGCGCGCCCGCCGCCCGCCCGCCCCCGCCCTTCAGTAAACAATTCATTTCGCTAATGTTCTACCATTTTACTCGTTTTCATTATTGCATATACTGACCAGTAGGTAGATAGGTCAGAAGTATTGAAAAGGAAAATATAAATGTTACTATTACAATTAAAACATCACGTCAGGTCAACTATAGGGTAGACAGTGAGCTACGAGTTCCAAATATCTCTATCCTTACAGAGCTGACGCGCTTCAGCTACGTTCATCAATTATCTTTACACAGGCGCGCCGGTTTCGCAAACTTCTAACTTTCCCGTCAGACGTTATCTGACCTATTTGGTCAAGATAGATGACTTTAAGTCTCTCTCAGTATCTGCATCCATCAAGATTCGTATTGTATATGTTAAGTCAATCTTCATTATAAATTTTCCATACATACAAATGTCACTATAGTTATTATAGATTAAATATTGTTGCACCAACATTAGTATTAGGTGCTGGTTTGTTTGTCGGCGGTGCGACAAGCGACGTGGTGCGATCCCCAACCCGCCTGCCCAGCGTGTGGGTTGTGGGCATAATACCTCAGGGCAGGCCTTTATCTAGCCGTGGGCTGTAGGTGATAGGCTGATGATGTTGACTTGTTTTAAACAAATAAAGGCAACATTTAATTTAACTGCTTAACTTAATTTAATAACAGAAATAGAATTGCATTAATGTATTTTTAATTGTGATCAATTCTAAAAATACATCGTTTAAATAGGCGTAAAAGATTGAAGATACCCCAACAGACAAACAAAAATAGTTCTCTCCCACCTGAAATGATATAGTTACGTTTACTTGGGCGGTAATTTTATAATTGTAAACGATATGAATGAATAAATGCTATGTTATAATTATCTGTGAGTAATTATCAAATAAATTGGCTTCAAGTTCAATATGATAACATTTAATTGATAATATAGGGTATATTATGAACTAAATTACGATTTGACTGCGGAGTGATTATTATCGCACCAATGTGAAAGAAGCTATTGCAATGTTGTAAATTAGTTTAATTTGTGAATCGGCAGATAGACATGGTCTATACGATGTACAGGAAAGTCTCGAGAAAAACTCACGCACTATTTATACATTATGACGCCTTAAGAGTAGGCCGAAATGAAGGATTTCCAGCAGCTACAATCCTAGCGGAACTATTTCGCCTCTTGGATAATCATTAAAGTCTGTTTGTCTCTACCGACTCTACCATTGACACTCGCCTTATAAATCTGCTTTGCTAACCTACTGTTATTCAATCCTCCTACGTTATCGAACAATCTAAGCATTCCCATCTTAATCTTTAGTCACTACATGTTCTCTTTCACATCATACTATACCCACTATACTCACGTCACTCATATTTCTTAATGCTCTCATTTCTACCGTTAGTTTCATTTAATATATTACTATTATATATACGTATATTACTATTATATCGTTAATCGAGCTCCATCACAGAGTGGACAGCACGCGCCGTGTGAAAAAATATGAGGTGCATGAAAGGAGCCTTCCCGAGCGGCGACTAAGTATGTCTGATTAAGTACGAACATATCTGCCCGGAGCAACCTAGACATTGAGACCAATCCTTCCACCATGACGGCTGATCACTAACGATCAGCTATGGACTCGATGACTAAGTAGATGAAGTGAAAAATATGTCTATCCTTAGAGACCTGACCTGCTTCTTGTACATTATTCCATCTCTTCATACACACATGCCGATTCCGAAGACTACTGAGTCCGCTATCAGACTATCCGCTGACCTATTTGATCGAAATAGCTGAGTCTCGGTGTCTTTGATCATCCACATCCATCCATATTTTTAATTCATTATTTATTTATGAGCTATCAGAAAGTGTTACTCAGAAATTGCTATCCTGTGCTGTGAGTTCGATTATACTTGAAAGAAAACTAAGATTTCTTTATTACCACCGCCACTATCAACATTATAGCAAATTCATTTATTATTCCACTACAATTTGGACACAGAGTTAATGAATTAGATCTGTACTTTTCAACGCTGCTGCAGCGTTGCTCATAACTTTGATTAAATAAACGTTTTATTTTATGCGTAGTATCTATGTAAAGTATAATTATTGTGTTGGCCTAGTAAATGGGTGCCGCGGTACTATAAGTTATGTAGGATTTGACTTAAATAAGCCTAACGTTAAATTTTATTTGTACCAATTCGATATGACTAAAATGTCTCTTGATAAGTACTTAGACAATAACAATAACTCTTTTGTTACTAAAGTAAATACGAATTAATAATTATACTTTCTTTTTTGTAATATTAATTATACATACTACGAGTATTTATGTTGAACGTAATTATGAAGCTATGTAGTACATAGCATACGATGGAAACGAAATACACATTTCTGTAGCAAATATGATACCGTTTTACTAAATACATATTTACACTAAGAATACCAAAGTAACACACATGTCTGTTTGTTAGTGACCTGTATTAAAACTGCTCAACCTATTTTGATGACGTTTGATTAGAAGGCATCTGGAATCTCGGAAATCGATACAGACTGCTACTCGTAAAAATACCTACTTATTTCGAATTAACTTCTAAAAGAATGTCAGATAATATTGAAGTTTTAAAATATAATGAAATTTTTAGTAATAATGGTTATTACAACCATCGACACTGTTCGTTCCACTGTTGGGCACAGCTCTCCAATCATAATGAGAAGGGTTATAACAGTGGGCATAATCAACCACTCTCACCAAATATAGGCTGACAGTAACTAGTTTTCTAAATATTTTACAATTTTTCAAGCAATATTTAAATTAGCAGTAATAATAATGATGTAAATATTTTTAACCCCTTATTGTCGGTAACAAAGGGTGGACTTAATGGCAGTTGACATTTTCTACCAGTTACTGTATTACAAATTTGCTCCTCGAATAATTATTGATGAACCAAAATCAGGCCCTTAACCACAATATTTATAATATTGCTTTATGAATAAAATAGAATCAATAAAACATGCTAATCAAGCACTTATTGCTCACACCTTATTTATACATTCTTATACAAACATATTTTACACTAGGTGACCCGGCGAACTTCGTACCGCCTAAAAGTCAATGAATACCCGTTATCATTTAACTGAATTATACCGATA
>DWTO01001601.1:0-15798 GCA_018244755.1 Jemadia pseudognetus
ATATGTGGATCGATCGATCCGCAGTAATTGTTTATAATAGTAGTGTTACCTAATTTTTGAGTGTTTTAAACCATAACTAATTTTTTTATTTGGACTTTTTGATATCTTTAGAGTGTGTATTATAGAATATCTAGTCACGTAAATCCATTTTGGAAATACATATATGCATTATTATGTCTGTGTGTCAAGTAATTTGCCACATATGACTCACTGAATACCTAGTATGTACACAAAGCGATCCACGAAACATATTTTATTATGGGACATAGTCTTATCGCCGCACATCGGTCTCGTGACCGATGATTGAACGAAACATTTGAATCGGTCATGCTGCTGATCGGTCATGAACGAACCGGAACATGCAAAATGAACGACCGACACAGGACTAATGTACGTTAAAAGGTACAATACGCGGGAAATCTGACGTTAATTCATTATTTAAGAAAAAAACCAAAAGACAAAGATAACTTTAAGAGAGCCATAAGTAACCTTAGAATAAGAGGCATAATTAAAGTTGGCACACAAGTATTTCAACACTGAATTACCGGATATAAGGCATAGATGTACTCTTGGGAAATACTGAGAGGTTGATGATATTCCAACAATATATTACTACTACCTAACGTATCAATAGTATAATAGTAGTATAATAGTGACGTACATATAATAGTAGTCAATGTTTTGACTCCTCGATCGCATTGGGTCTTCTGTAAAGTAAGAGGTAGTTTGTATTTCTATAAATAAATAAATAAATATATTTTTTGTATAAATTTAAATTTATCACTTACATTCTTGTTCATTTTTAAAAGTTTTCGGCTCTCTTTTGTAACTCAATACAACAATACACAATACATTGCATTATTCCTCGTGACTGCTGATGACTGATTTAATGACTATTGCAGATGATGTTCATTTAACATTTAGCGGATGGTAGCAGCAGTGTCAGCGCATAATTGTTAAAAGTAAAACGGAAATGGTTAGCTATGTCTAAAGTTATTTTGGTACATTACAAAAAGTTTAAAAAATTTAGTAAAAAATTGCTTTTATTTATGTTATTAACAAACATATTCAAGTCGGGCCTGTCTAGCCACCGAAATAATGTTGCTCGTTTAGAAACATCTTACAAACCTAGTATGTAAATATGAGAATATTGTTAAACGTGCAATCTAAGCTAAATTTCAATAACCACTTAGCATACATGATATAAAATCTATGAATACAGAAACTAGACGAAAACATATACGTATTGCTGTAAAGATCCGTGAATCTTTATCCTTTATTGTCATTTATATCACTGTTTTCAGATTTAATCTTATTTTATAATGCGAATCTAGACCTCACTGCACGTGATCTTATGAAAAAGGGATTGGTTCGACATAAACTATGTGTTCTATCACATCGCATCGTTCTATCACAAATGCGTTAAAATGGAATGTGACGATAGAATATAATGTTATAAATTGAATTTCGAATGTTAAAAGTAACGGTCACGCATTCCGCGATTCTTTGTTTTAATTTGAACGTGGAAGCAATATTGATAACAGTTGGAATTTTCGCGAATTTACGAGTACTTTAACAGTAGTCCAACTAATTTCATATCTATTTGAGGCACTTCGTCATATTCAGATTCATATAATCCTTCTAATTTATGTAAATATTGTATTTAAATCTTTACATAAATAAATAATACTGTAAGTCGTGCGTAATTCGATATGCCAATATTTAAATCTAATTACACGTGCCTGGCGAAGCCGGTGCGAATATCTAATATAACATTTACTTGTGAAACATAAATAATGAAAATAGCTTAACATCTATTTAGATAATATATAAAACAACTAATTACACAATACTATCCCTTAAGAAGAATAGTAATTATAATTTATAATCAGTGCACTATAGAATTCTGTTACTAAACTTGCCAGTGTTATAAAAGCCTAAAAGACATAAGTCTTAAGTTCGACACCACCACACTTTTAATATGCCACAAAACTGTCACATTATAATTGTTCGCTTATCACATTTTTTTATTGTGACGATGACAATATTGCAAATTACTGCACAATGCGTACGGGAGACGCAATTATCCTCAAGGTGTAAAGATATAGCCCGCACGTTGACGTGGAATGCCTTTTTATTTCTATAAATATACAATTGTATAATCTCTTCTAGTAACGTTAGGTTTCTGTGGCAAGGTTAACATTCATTTTGTACTTCAATTTTTAAAAGCCATGGCTAACAGGCCAGCGGCCACCTGAAGGTAAGTGATCACCGTCGCATATGGACATGTGCAACCTCAGAGAAGTCACAGAGAGGATCACCAATGAGTTGCATGCCTCGAGGTAGAATTGGTGGTTGGTTTATATATTGCGGTTCTTGTTTGTAGCAACTAGTAAGGATCGGAGCAGTGGATATCCCTCTCGCTGATATGTACCGCTGTCTTAATCAACGAACTCCAGTTTCGAAAACTTCTCCCTACCCCATCATTATATCTGACCTATTTGGCCCAGATATGTGAGAGTTGTTCTTACTCAGCATCATCTGTCATAATGTCCCAGAATCATATTATATGAATCAGATGTGCTTAACACTTCCCTACAGTGTGACATCCAATAGACAATCTATCCTTACTGTCATTAGCAGTGGAGTCATCGAATTTACCTTAGTAATACTTGTTCATCTTCTAAACACCAGAATGGTGTAAAATCATACTAGGTATATACAATTTTCATCACTTCCAACTCATACCTTTTCCTTCAATTCATTGATGAACAATATTCTTTCAATATCCCACCTTATGCCTTTGAACTCATCATTAATATTTCAATACCACAATCTCTCACTAAGCAGGTGCACCCTGGTAAGGAGTTTCTGAGTTAGATTCTTCATCTCTGGTTTCATCTACATATTCCAATGCTTCATTGTTGTACGAAGTGCCAGGTAGGCGAATGTAGCGTGCACTCCTGTAACAAATGAAATGTTTGAGAATCTTACAGTCAAACAAAATTTGTTATACAAGTGAGGTTTAAAACTTGTGTAAATCGTTAACGAAATAAACAAGGCATGCATGTTATTATATAAATCATATTTTTATAGTAAATATTGATATAACAATCAATTACATTCTGAAATCTAATGTATAGTAGGGGTTGTAGTATTTTATAATTATATTGTATTGTTTTAGGCTTATTAGTGTTTCATTTTTTTATTTCCACAATTCTTACTTTTATTATTATTATTGCTTGTAAAATTATACTTGTATATCCTCATGTACTATAAATTAATCATTGATATTTCCTGCTTTCTTTAGTTTTTTCTCTCTTTACTTTTCATTTTTTTCTCTTATTTGTTTCATTGTTCACAATTTTTTCATCCTGTCACACAATATTCACTCTCAATATGAATAAATCAGTTGCAAGCCTTACATGTCTTTGTTAATCATTTTACTTTATTTAGTATATAAACATTACATTATAAAATTTAGTTCTGTATTCAGTTCTGTATTCAAATTATATTTTACATGAAAAAGTAGCTGAAAAAACTATGGGTACCTATTAATTACTTAAAATTTTGTGCTCACAAATAAACTGCAACACCATTGTCACAATCTAGGAAATGTTACCACATCTACAACTTCATTCACACGACACAACACATATCCTGTAATGTGCCAAACAGCCCAGCGTCATCAAACTGTGCTATGTTGTATGTGATGTGTGCAAATCAGTACCCCCTTATCATGATCACCCTTTGAATACAATATGTATCCAATCCATAGATCGAATACCTAACACAATCAGATGATAGTCATCACTATAGAATTATCAACTGTTCACAGGTGTCGGCTTCCTTGGGTAGTGTAGGCATAATAGGTCGTATGACAATGTTATCTCAAGAGATATGGATCTATTCTACCAATAGTTAATGTCACCTCAATATTGTTATGTAAAAACATTTGCTTGATAATAATAGTTCTAGTCTTGTATCTTATTGCTTCTGCACCTCATTGCTAAAACATTATTGCATGAGTTACTATAGTAACTCTCTTTGTTGTTAATTGAACAAGCGACTTATCTTCTCTCAAACAATGTCCCAATGGCACAATGACTACAATACGCATAGTAGTCAAAATCCTGTACCCTCTGTAGCCTAAACACTCCTGAATTTTCGTCGCCAGCCATAACCGGAGAATCGATATGGTTCTTCATGTGCCAGGGTTTTCATGAATTGTGATCGATGACAACATGAAAAAGTATATTTATAATCCTTTAATTCGTTTACACTGCGAAAAACAACTTTCATGAATGTTCGGCATTATTATAGATAAAAATAAGTTTGTACCACAAGATAGCATTATCATCAACATGACCAGCTCGTCAAAGTATACAGCTGGACATAGGTCTGGGAGATTTTTGCCCATAATGCCCACACATTCGATATCAATATTCTGACCACAAGACTACACATAAGACGGTAATCAACACTGCCCCAATAGTTACATAGCAGAGTACAAGCCTCTTTCATACCCTTCTTAAAGGTAGACGCCATCAGCATCAGTTTCACACGAAAATCTATACTGTTTCCTTCTATCTTTCAATAATAATATACACATCTATTCTAATATGTCTATACTATATAATATCTATTCTATATAATAAGTATGTTACGTTTAGTTGATGCGCACCCCTCAACCAATCATTGCATTCATTAAAACCACTGGAATGTACAATATGATTACTTAAGTATATCTACAGAATAAAACAAATTAAAGACAATACACATTATTTAAGCACACATTCATCTTTTGTATCGATATCAGTAGCGACATCCAGGCTTTTACCGCTTTTATCATTAAGATACTTATAGATTTGTCATATTTCAAAGCAACAATGTCATACAAACTGACCGACAATAAATCAGTCATATAATGACTGGCTCGAAGATTTTGGGGATTATACAGTCCTTGTTTACTACCTTATTGTTTAAGTGATCCCAAACGCTACTACTAATAGAGGGATCTTCGATTCAAATCCCGGGCAAAGTACTATTGGATGGCTTGGAATTTGGTGACTCAGAATCTCGATTTGTGCCCGGTGTATCGCAATAGGCTCACCACTCTTCAACACTGGGACATAAAGTTAACTTATTAACACGTCAATGTATACTACACTCTTCTGCCTAACTCTTCGGTGATTACAGGCATGATGTTACATTTGAATATCTCATGCAGTAGTCAGTATCCACTTAATGAGAAAAATTATAAATGTTCATAATACTGCCACATATTATTCCACAACCTGTGTGCTAGAGCTTGACACGAGTGTTGTTGCTTATGAGTCTAATAAACAAAATTATATGTATGTATGTGTTTCGCCCTGTACAAACACTTAGGTGAAGGACATTGTTCAGTAAAACAAAAAGAACATGGGGTACATTTGCAATGACCTGAGACCTTAAAAAAATATATTGGAAGGTAACGTACGGTGTGTAGGAATAAATCAAATTGTATGTAAGCCAAATCTAGTCTCTGCTTTGCTAGTAATTGTATATAATGTAAGAGCGTAGTGAAGCGGTGCATAGCGAATATATTGCACATAGCAAGGAAACTCATAGGACTGTTGAAAATACGACCAAGTCATCATACAACTCAGCTCAGCCTTTGTGGTAACGCAACTTCGCTATGTGGTAGCAACTTACAAATCACATCCCATGACGTCATCACTTTGCCTACTGTGGTCTATAAAATAATGTTCCGTACAAACGAACGTGACTATTGAAATATTCACGATACTTTTAAATTTCTATCATTTATATATATATATATATAGCTTAAAATGGAGGAATTGAAATGGAAACACAGCAAAACCAAGAGACATTTATTAAAAAAAAAGAAAACATAATGTAATTAAAATAATGATTCTGTTATGAGCACACTGCAGTATTCTGATAGTAGTGTGAACTTGGAAACAGATTTTAAATATTTATTATTAATATTAACTATTACATAATACAGAATTTTGGTAAACAATATAATACACAAATTTAAATACAATAATATAATTAATAAAAAAATACCAGTGTGCCCATACCAAAAATAAAACTTAAATAATATATGAAAAAATATTTATAATCTACATTTTAAATCATAATAATAAATTAGTCAGAATGGCAACAAAAAGTTCAATATCGGATGGGGATGTAAATGCATGACGGGGGATGGATAACAAAAATGCCAGTGATAAATATATACACATTTAATATGAAAATGTGTTGGTTTATCACAGATCAATTTGTATATTAAGACTTCATCTTATAACATAAAAAAAACGTGTTTAACAAAACATTCCTAGGTACACATAAATTGTGTGGCGCAATCTTTCAAAATATTGATTAATTCAAAAATGGTATTATATAAGCCCCTCCCCTGCTCACACACAGCGTGGCAACAGACACACACAAGTACTTACTCGATTCATCGACAATAAAACAATAAATGGATAACGGTATTAAATTTTGGAGGCTTGATATTGCCTTGTTTTGAATTGAATACATAAATAGTTATATATATAGTTTTTTTTCTTGCCTGTACATATTTTCCATGTAATATGACAAGATCTTATACACAAAGGAAAATTGATCGAGCACATGAAGACAATTTATTTTACTGAAAATTTTGCATTGCATTGTTTGTTTTGCAATTTGCATTCTTTTACCTTAGGTACCTTTAATTGGTCTCATTGTACAAATTAACTTTAAGATTATCTTGCAACTTTATAATATCTTCAATTTGACAAGTATGTTGACTTGGAGTCTAATAAAATAATACAGTTTTCTAGAGAGTTACGAATGGCATAAGAAAAATCTGAAATGTGACTACTTCATCAATTGTTATTACAACCCGATTCGTATACTTTAAAATTGTAATATTTTTTGCCCTACTATGAGGCATTATCAGTCTCTATTTTCATGTTAGGACGAGAAATGTGGATTAACTAGACCTTTAATATGCCTATAGTCTTTTCGAATATCTAAGACGTACTTGAGATTTCTGTCTTAACGTTTCAGCGAATTACAATCGACAATTAAATACACGCTTATCCTACATTCAGAACTCGACGGGACCTCGAGCTGCCCACGGCGGGAGCGGCGCCGGCACGTCACACCTTGACGTCCAGGTCGTACTTCTTTTCATCTGCGTGCCTAAAAATTAACAAATGGTACTAACTCTGCCGAGACATACAAATTATTGTCTTCGGATACGTTTCACGACATAAGCTATATGGAATTATCCGTAATCTATTCCAAGTCCAAATAATACTCGAAATAGAGTATTACTCAAATCTAGAATATTAATCGAATCGTTCTGATTATTCGATTCGAATTTCAGATATTTTATACTGCAATAAATTAATCGAGTATTAAACAATGTTGTTTATATGACAGAATAGGTTACAATTTATTTCGAAGCAATTAAATACGCTACCAAAATTACTTATGAAACTAAAAGCTTATTCGAAAACTAAATAGAAAAAATCCGATATTTAATATTTACAAACAACAACACCGTGAGTTAATAAAATCGATTACGTCATCAGGTTATTCCAGCGGTATTCAAAGTGTTATTAATGTCGCATACCTACAGGCTATTGTAGCCGCCATGTTCCCGGCCTCGTGCATACATACCAAGTGGGCACCAAAAAGTATTCACTCCCGACACCGGCATGCATCATATCCGAGCCCTCGTCACTACTCTCATCTACCTCAAAATGTTTGCCCTCTCTGAAAATTATAATCACAAAAACGTTTCCTTTACCAATTTCTTAAAAGTTAAAGAAAAAAGCTTTTAGCGTCTCTGCTAGCTTGAGATGCACGGAGCGTACGGTCGGTCCGAGGCGGCAAGCGAAAGCCTATGTTCTGAAGCGTTTGTCCCGTGACTATGGCGTAGAATTTCAAACCCATTTTATGAAATATGATGTACAATACCTCATTATTACTCAACTAGAGCGTTCTTTTTAATGCTCGTTCTTTAAATATTTTCCCAAATATTCGTTCCGTTGAGCTTATTAAAAAAACCTCTTCTCGTTGGTGGTTCGCTACAACTTTATTAGTCGTCAATTTCCTTGTATACCATGTCGCTCCGTCGTTAAGTTATCCAATTTATTCCACATCATCCATTCACTTATTATATCCTTCAGAAGATCCTCTTCCATACTGTTGACGAATATTGACGTCTCAAGGATAAGAAGCTTCCAATATGTTATTAATATCATCTTTCAGGTCTCTGCAGTTGATTATACCTGGCCGGCCATTTTTATATTACCGATATCGAGCGTAACAAATTTTCATGTCTTGGCAACACTGAAGATGACGGTGCTGCCATCTGTTCAACAACAATGTTGCCGCCGCCCACAGCAAAGAACATTCGAATGTAGATGTAAACTCCATAAACGAATCGTCGTATGCTGCTGGGTTTTGTTAGTCTGAATCATTGTTTGGTTACCACCTTCTACTTCCAACTCTTTTTTCATCTCATATAAACACATCAGGGGACGTAGCATTGCCTCCAGACGAGTTGATCCATCCATATTGTGATACTCCATGTCCAGTGAAATTTCCGATGGTATAATAATGTGTTAAGAAGCCCAATGATTATAATTTCAGTTTTAATCCGTAACCACATGATACCAGACTTGAAGTAATTTTGGGAAATATTCATAAATTATTATATTTGGAAATGAATTACTTCAGGTCTTTTCAAAGCGTTGTTATTGTTAAAAGCGACCCATGAAATTGAATGGTATTCCCATTTGATGTAATAGAATTATGCATTGGATAACCAATATTACGATTTGATCAAAATATTTTAAATTTAATACTAAGTTTAGTAAACGTGAAACAACATTTCTGACAACAATAAATAACTATAAATCGGAATAATTTTTTTAAAGATTAACTATAAATTTTATTTCATGAGAAAATAAAAAGAGAAAAGATGAGAAATCCAAATCATAATATAACAACCACCATAATATGAATTTCAGAGTCCAAATAATTGAAATCCTCAAATGGGAACCCATCCAACCGTAACAGCCCGTAAAAACAAAGCGTACATCGTCGGTGCCGTACCTGTAGAAGACGTAGTGCTGCAGCATGAAGAACACATCGAACACGAGGCTGAAGAGCCCGAGTCCGAACTTGATGGTGTCGCCGGCGAACGAGGCCCAGTCGTTGTAGTTGTACGCGTTCAGCACCATTTGCAGGACGGACAGGAAGCCGCCCAGGAAGTCCAGGAATATGTTCCCTATGCTCCAGCCGACCGTGGACTTGCGCTTGTAGTTCATGTACGCCTGGAGCATACCGACACATTGTTGTGTAACAAATATTATACTGTGTATATGATTGCAACGTGTTGATATCCTAATAGTGAGTATGCGTTTGTTACTATATCTGTGTTGTTAATTTGACGCTACGGTTCAGTGATCGGAATCTTCATCAAAATCAATATATTTGAAAATTTTGAGTGGTATTTTGACAAAATAAGGGTATTTGTATGAAACGCTAAAATTGTGCAAATATTTCAATGCCAATTTTCTTTGCATTTCTTTTCGTACTTAAAAATAAAAGTAAGCGTTAATCTTCGCCCTAAACATTTGCAATACTACCAAAATTGGCATCGACCTTACCAACAGTGGCATCAATATCACCAACATTGCTCGCAACAATACTGACATTGGCACCAACACTACCAGCACTGGCACCAACACTACCAGCATTGGCATTAGCACTACCAACGTTGGCGTCGCCCCGCTACGCACGCAGCGGCCCCGGTACTGACCTGCGGCACGTACTTGACGAGCGTGATGCAGAGCTTGATGTAGCTGCAGTAGTTGAGGAAGTCCAGCCACTGCACGGTGCCGGCGGCCGCCAGCCCCGCCGCCACGCCCACCACTGCCGCGAACACGGCCAGCAGCGCGCGCCCCGCCAGCGACACGCGCTGTCCCTCGCGCTGCACACCACGGGCATGTCATAGTGCTGATCTACCAGTATGCAACCCTCGTAGATTTGGACGACAATGAGCTTTCATTGATCCATCTTAATAAAACGAATGAGCTGTCAGTTGAGAATAGTCGACAGTTCCACAGACAACTTTATTGAAAAAATAAAAATGCAGGTTTTCCCAATTGTCATGAGATGGCGCTAGTAGTATCTAGTTCGATATTTACAACATTTCTTAGGACATGACGTCGTGCGACACGCTAAGGCGACTTAAGTTTTAAATACACAATACTACACAAGTACTACAGAGTTAAACAATAAAATTATATGTGTAGATTATGTGAGATCTTCGAAAATATTCCAAAAAAGGCACAAAATTTACAGCGTACTCTAAATATGAATAATGGCTAACATTTTATTAAAGATGGTAGAATATGTGTAAAATTCATTTTTTTGCATTCAGACACGGAACAAACAACCCATCACTCAATTATACAGCAAGGTAGATAGGATGAGACGATCAAATGAGCCAACCTCATAGATGAAGCACTGCACGATGGTGACGACGGTCGCGAAGGCGGCGTGCAGCGAGAAGAACAAGTCGTTGAGCTGCACCGGGTTGAGGCTGCGCGGGTGGCGGGCGAAGTATTGTTTCTGCAGTCCACAAATGATAACATCACATTAAGGCCTCGTTGGTTGTAAGTGCGACTGCCGATCAAAAGGTCCTGAGTTCGAGCTCCGAATCGGGCAGCGTATTATTGAATTTTTCTTTCCCCACAATCCACAGTAAAAGCACGTAGTCTGGATAGGTAATAGACTCACCAGTTATTCCATAGTGGGACGTAAAATTGGGATTGTATTACACTTCTCTGCCAATATCTTCGTGGATTACAGAAGTGGTCTTAGATTTAAATTTAGAATGGAAAAGTCCATATACCTACAGTTAAAGAAAATGTATTCTTCAAAGAATATAATACGCTACCTGGATCGCTTCAGAGAAGTACAGGCCGCAGTTGAAGAGCGAGTACATGGTGAAGCCCATGATGTTGAGCGCGACGAAGTCGAAGTTGAGCCCCACGACGCTCTTCCGCTGGAAGTTGGTGTAGATCTGTGGGTAGAAGGACACCGACCACGCCGCGAAGTAGATCCAGCCCATGATGTACGAGATGACGTTGATGGCCCGCGAGTGCATCACCGTCACGCGGAGGAACACGGAGTCCAAGCTGGAAATATAAAACAGAAATTATTTATTGCTGTCTTTATTTAGTCTCACCACCTATTCCATTGTCATATGGGAGTACCACACTCTTATGCCCACACCTTGGAACAAATACAGGCGTGATATTATTTTATGTTATCACTACCATTAACCGTTTTATAGATCTATCTACTATTGGACATGGGTATTCTGTAGGGATGAGAACGGTTAAGACCACTGGCCACCACGCTGACCAAATGCAAGTTTGAAGATTTCGCTCAGGTTATGAAACATCAGAGAGAATTCTAAGATATCTTACGATGTTTTCTTCCACGGTTGGAGCAAATGATATGAAATCTTTAAAATGCACACAATTTTGTGAGGAAAAAGAAACGAGCCAGGATTTAAACCCAGGACATTGGAGTGCGGAATGGAACTTTAAACTGCTGAGTTATCGCGGCAATACAGTAAAAATAGTCAAGTGTCCCCATTACAGTAAGTTACTAATAATTAATGCACATATTTATACGATAATTAAACTTTAAAATTTAACAACAAACCATTGTCATTTTTATTGGATGTATTTGGCCCAAATAACCGTTGATTTACAAGTTCTTTTGAGAAGTAAAATAAGTCAGTTACTATTTATATTACTATTATTTACTTTGTTCAGGATATCTTTTATCAGCTATCTTTTATCGACCACCGCACACGTGAATGAAGAAGCAGCGCGGCAGGTTTGCAAGGACAGATATATTTGGCACTCAATGCCCTCTATCTACTCCGTGGGGTACCTGGTGTGAAGATATGCATGTACATATGTACCACTGCACACCTATATTATGCTAAGCAGAAGTCCTTATATTCTTCACTAAGACGAAATCATAGCCTCATGTAGCCACAACGGAGACACTATTCACTGCGTGGTCGTTTTTTACTTCACCACCACAAATAATAATACCTTTGCCACTCGCAATATCCAAATAATCATCCAACATTGGAATGTTCAACTATTAATTGCTAAGTACCTACACTCTGCGAACCTTGTAACGACGCGGTTTCACGATAATAATATTTTTCTAACTTTCTAGTTGTGGCTCGGACTCTGACAATGTGCCCGGTATATAGCAATAGACTCACCACCTATTCCATAGTGGGACGTAAACGTAACGATAACCCGTGGGAGTGCACTGCACTCCTCTGCCTACCTCTTCGAGGTCACGAGCGTGATGTAACGTCGTAGAATACTCACTTGACGATACCAGGGGGCGTGACGTTGAAGGCGACCTCCGACTTGCCCGGACTGATCCCGTACGCGTGTACGTCGTGCGCCAGCACGGCGCTCGCGTTGGGAGACTCCGCGCCCGGGATCACTAACGGCTGGGGCACCAACTGCACTATATCCGGGTGCTCCACCTGCGCCGTCACTGTCAGCGTACTGTTGTATTCTCCACTGCGAATGAAGTAGCAGAAAAGAGTTACAATATTGAATGCGACGTCACAGTCAACCTTACGGTCGACGATCATGGTGAAAATGCGAGATTGTACGATGCACTGTTCGGAGCCAAGGGTAGGGCGCGATGACGCACTCCAGGGCAAGCTTACATCCAGCAGTGGACTGAAACAGACTGATGAGTCGCCTAGACGAGCAATGAATGTGACTTACATTTGTATTAATTTGAAGAGGCGGGTGTCGTCCACTAGAATGTTGATAGTCTGCACGTCGAGGTACATTTTCTCTATCTGGCATAGGGCATTTGGTAACGCTGAAAATGAAAATAAAATAAATTAATAATAAATGTTTAGCATTAAGAATTTTAAACACGTTATTTTATTGTTATTATGATATTATGTCAGGTCCCTTACGGGGTAGATACACGGGGAGTATCCAGGGCCAAACCAAATACCCCTAATGTTAGACACCTGATGTGTGTCAGTTACATCCATTACACTTATACCAGGCCTGTCCTTGGTCCTTCTCGACTGTTCGACATGGTGAGAATATTCGGTAGACACAAGAAACCCTTTCAATGTACAAAGGGATAACCAGCGCCCTTGTACATCATTACGTTTGTAATGATCTTTGTCCCGTTCACTGTTTGCGAAAATGTTAAAGAAATAAAGTATGAAAAAAAGCACCCACCTAAGAGAATCATGGCAAGAGCGGAAAAATATCTTAAATTATGACTAGAGGATCCCGCGACCTTGCCCGGCGCGAACACTGCAGGGAAGTACGCCATCTTTGAGGATTTATCTGTAAACAAAATAATAAGTCAAATCACATCAATTCCATAGTGGCATCAAAACGTAACTGGTGGGACGTGGGAATGTACTTCATAACTGTGCCTGCCTCTTCGGGGACTACAGGCGTGATGTTACGTTTATATAAAGAAAAAAATATTTAAATTTTGTTACCGCACGGTGTATGACAATAGAAACATCCCAGATTCCATGGGACGTTTGTACGTAATTTTTTGTTTGTAACTAACGAAACAGGAGTTACACATCTCTGTCTACCCGTATGGGCCAATATAGACAACATTTACGTGGTTTATATACATCGGTGTCGAAGTATTACGTAAAAAGCTCGCTTATCAAGATTCCTTTTGAACGAATCGATTTCTGTAATTGTTATGGTCGCAAGGCCGGGTAGAATTAATTTTTAGAAATGTCTAATGTGTTCATATTTATATGACTACTTTGTACAGGAAATTAGAAACGATAAATATACGATCCAAATCACTCCACAAAGTCACCTTGGAATTCTACCAGCAGACCGTTACATTTTGCACAACAGATGAGATTATCAAATTTATCTTGAACACTCTCGTCAAAAAATATCAGCTACGATTTTACATAATTATTAAGTTTTGGCTTTGAAAATTAGTCTTGTTTATTAAGATATTTTTGTATACTAAGTAGACCAATGTAGCTATACGACAACTTGAGGTTAGTTCAACATTATATCAGTACATTATATAACACATACAATATTTAAACATGCATAACAGCTATACATGATTCAATAACTAAGAACGTTCCATATACCAGTGGATGTAAACAGAACCTGCTAGTTACTTAAATTCCAACCTGACATCCGTTCCTGGGTTCATATCCCTGACCATATCCATACTTAAAATCATAAAATATCACTCTCGGTAACAAGGAAGGAAAACATCGTGATTTCCTCACAATTTAGGAATTTTTCCTGAATGTGATCAAAAGTGTGTGAACTCTACCTATTCATACTTTGCTAGGTTGGTTCTAATCTATCCTTAAACGTTATATTTATCTAAAGAGACCCGTGACAGTCAGTGTATTGATAGGACTGAAGAAGATGTCTCAATGTGTCCTATTACAATCTTTAGACCTAATCGGCTAATTTCATACTTCATTAAGTAAGAACTGTTGCTTAGAAGATAAAGACGGAGCGATGGTTCTCGTACGCTCCATACACTCCTATGATGACACTGGACCGTTCTATCTGACTTAACTCATTTATACTCTCTATTGTAACGCCTTTGTATTGAAGCTGTAATTTGAATGAATTTTACACGAACGCAAATGTAAGCTAAGCGAACAACGTGTAAAGGATGCAATAAAATTTCAATCTACACGCAATCCTGCAACCAATTTTCCGCAAAAACACAAAACATGTGATAAAAATAACGAGCAACAAGATTGCCAGCTATGTACGCCTTATGTAATAGTTGGTGTGTTTACATGAGAGAGTTATCGTTACAAGTGTTTCCTTCTGTAATCATTCATCTCCCTAGCATCCCTCAAATATTTCGAATCGAGTGATTCCACTTAAGGTTATAATATAGTACGATTTAATAAATTAATAAAATACGTTATCAGTACCGCAGAATGTTTTCTACACGCGTTTAAGTATGGCCAGTCGCAATTCACCCTTATATGGACGACCGTTTAGAGGGTGGTTTTTATCAACCCTTAAAGACTTTAAATTGATTGTTGCATTGTCTCATATCCTCCTACTATTACACATTAGTGGACGAACATTATCCTAAATCTTCGTAACTCTCATCCAAAGTCCTACTTATATTAACAAAACCTTACTAAATAAGCTTGACTTCGCTCCAATCTTCCCCAAAGTTGCAGAAATGGTCCCATAACCGGAAAATAAGACGTTATCAAGACTTATTTACCGACCTTTATAAGCTTATTTTTATTGAAGGGGAAAACCCGAGTGCGGGATCGCACCCGTCGTTGAATAGTCAGATCTTTTTATACACATAACATGTTGATAAGAAATAATAACAAATTTAAAAAAGAATACAATAAAACATAACATCACGCCCTTTTTTCCCCGCAGTATTTTCCCCGGAATTTCACCTCTCATCATTCCATAGAATACGAGTAGGTGGTGAGCCTATCGCCGTACACCGGGCACAAATATATGAAACTATATCAACAAAACTAAAATATCAAGTACCGACAGACAACTGTCACAACACAACACAAAAAAAGGTCAATACATTACATTGTATATAGACGTGTATACACCAGGACACAATCTTAGTGTACACTTAACGACACAATGTGCAAGGAGAGACACAGGCACGACCACGGACCGCTAGAGC